>JAUCBJ010004634.1:0-214608 GCA_032718475.1 Nemertoderma westbladi
AAGACATATAAATTTTGGCAGGTTAAACTGCTAAAGGTCTTCAAAAGCGCGTACAATAACAGTTATTGACTTTATTGCAGTAAGCAATAAAGTTGAAAGTACCGGTCAACCGGTAAACCTGAACCGGTACTTCTGTAGGTCAGTAGGCCCAACTGCCAGAACCGGTACTGCTGTAGGTCCGTAGGTCCAACTGTCAGAACCGGTACTTCTGTAGGTCCGTAGGCCCAACTGTCCTAACCGGTACTTCCAGTATAAGTACATTAGTATTATTCGATTTTGATTATTGTATACTGGTAGGTCTTAGTATTTAATCAGGGACGGCCGCCCTGGTTTTTTATTGAGATTTTTACTTATTTCTGTCGGTTTTATTTACATGTAAGTTAATATTGAGCTGAAGACGTGTAAGTCTGCTCAGATTGTTCAGATAATTGTAGGCCGGACTGTTGTCGGATTGTTGTTGGGTTTGGAGAGATTACGGCGTGTGTAGAGTTTGTCCGATAGAGTGCCAGTTAGTAAGTTGGGGCAGCCATAGCTGTAAGGTCAATCCCCTCTTAAAGAATAAATCGTACTACCGTGTTAGAACGCATACTAACTAACAATTTTGGAATCTGCACATACTGTAGTTTATTTAGGCTTGACAGTATTCTGCCAGCGCTTTGGACTGTGTTTGTTTGTGTGGTCTGTTCAGGTACCGTAATAGTTATTACTCAGATATTTTGTAGGCTGGATTGTTGTCTAGCTATTATTAGGTCTGAAGAGATTGCTGCTTGTGTAGAGTTTGTCTGATAAAGTGCCAGTTAGTAAGTTGGGGCAGCCATAGCTGTAAGGTCAATCCCCTCTTAAAGAATAAGTCGTACTACCGTGTTAGAACGCATACTAACTAACCGTTTTGGAATCTGCACATACAGTAGTTTATTTAGGCTTGGTGGTAGTCTGCCAGCGTTTGGTTTGTATTTTGTTTGAGTATTCTGTACGGGTAGCGTAATATTTATTATTCAGAGTTTATGCGATTATTCGCAACATTCATGTCCCCAAGTTTATTCATACAGTAATTGTGTTTGTTATACATACCGTTATAGTTAAATTAACCCCGGTACTACACGGGCTGCTTGGCGTAGGAAAAGACTGGTGACTTTGTGCTTCGGTCACTCCAGCAGATGCCGTGGTTCTTTTAACTGTTCAAGTATATTTAACTACTGATTATTTGTTGTACCAGTACTTGTACCTAATTTAGGGTTTAGTGTACAGTGCTTTCCGAAGTAATTAGTGTGTAGGCAGTATATTTGTGTTGTAAAGTGGTTAATAGGCACGCTGGATCTGGTAGTCCGCGGTAATTAACTTCTAGGTAGGAACACTCCGTGATACATAACGTAGTACCTATAGCGATACGGTTATAGGTCGTCAGGCGGTGGTATTTTCCTATCTGGACAGTGCAATATATTTACTACTACTTATTATTTTCAAATACCGTAGTACCCTGTCCGTTGTAATAACCAGAGTTCTAACCCTTTGTTAGACTGGTTTGTAGTTTCCCTGTAAAATTACCCTAAAATTTCGTACGTAATATTTTTGTTGTGTTTAGTTAGAGAATTAATCTCACCCGTATCGTAAGTAATTCGTAGATAAGTAACTTAGGAAGTAGAATTATCTGTTTTAGTGTCTAATAAGTAGCACTTCACTGAGAGCGCACAGCTTTTGTGTAGTGATTACTTCCCAGAAATAATAACATCTATTTCAATATTGTAACAAAAACCCCTTTTTAACGGGTATATATCTATTATAAATCAACTCAAACGATTTATAAATAGTAGGCCTGCCATACAACAACTAGGTCTCAATATCAGTTGGACTACTGCTTAAATAACGGTAATAAAGTAAGTTAAAGTAACCAAGTAACCCTAAAATATTCAGAAATTCAATTATTCTAAAATAATTGACATACCGGTATTTACCATAGGCTTATTATATTTATTTCTATAAATTTGTGCTGAAATCATACCGGTATTCTGTAATTAATTCTAGTCTGTAATAATTATACTTATATATACTATAAGTGTCAGCTGTATACCGGTATTCACGATAGGCCTATTATATATTTATATATATTTGTGCTAAAATTATATACCAGTACTCTGTGACAAATCTAGTCTGTAATAATACTTATATATATACTATAAGCATACTGGTATTCTAATATATTATATATATATCACGCTACACTGAGTAGCAGTATCGGTAATTAATTGTTAGGCTAACAGTGATACTGAATTACTAGACTTACTTTGACTGTATTTATAGCCGTAGGCATTCAACTGTGTAAACAAACATGTCAGACGCAACCCAATCACTGTCAGATAGTCTCTTAGAAAGTGTTAGAATGAGTATTAGACTTAGACAGCGTATTAAAAGGATCTGTGACCAAGATAAAAGTATAGAACATCCCAGATCCAAGTCTAAGTCACCTACTATTGTAAAAAAGGCCATCCCTACAGTAGTAGTGTCAGACCCTAGGCTAGTAGAACAACGTAGGTCTATCATCGGCACTCGGGCCCAAGTCAAGCGGGATCAAGAAGCAGCTGTCAAACCGCAGCAACATCCTAGCCAAGAACCTAGTTCTCAGCGGCCCGATAGCTCCGGTGGTTCGGATACTGCTGAGCGGACACCCGAACGCGGAGCGAAGATGGCGGATACGGTTTATGATGAGCGGCCAACCTATGAAGAATCAGCCGACGCCACTTCTTCTCAAGTGGAAAGCGAAGTGGAAAGCGAATTAACAGCAGCAGAGAAGCCGCGAACTAGAGACGCCATTGACATCTATCTGTCAGACTATCAGCGATTCATAGGAGACGAAGAGTTGAGGAGACGACTGTCTGGACTTCGCCCTAATAGTGAAGGAACCAAGCTTGTGTTGGACGCAATCGATGCGGAAATGTTAGCTGCGAACCAAGCTAAATTTGATGAACGACTCCGCCTCGTTAGAGTCCAAGAAGAACAAATAAAGAAAAAACAGATAGAGGACCGAAAGGCAGCAGCAGTAGCAGCGACAATGGCAGAGGTAGAAGCAGAAAGAAAGGCGGCAGCGGCAATGGCAAAGGCAGTGGCAGAAGCAGAACGGAGAGCGTCTGAGGAGACTACCCAACTGGAGTTGGAAAATCTGCAAGAGACGCAAGACTACATAAATAAACAGCTAACTGCTAGTCGAATGCAGATGATGAGACGATCTACTCCAAAACGCCAGGGATACACATCATCGGAGGAAAGCGAAACCACCGATCCTGAAGGCGGAGGAAATAGATCTCCTCTAAGCAGGCGTAGAAAAACATCTCACCGTCATAAACTGCCTGATTTGCCCCCAGCTGTCAGAAGACAACTAGCTAGCACAGACTTAGGTAGTACAGAACCCACAGACCAAATTATTAAGGTCAAAAGACTCCCTACCATAGTTGATGAGCCTGAAATAATTAGGCCTGTCATTCCCAAAGCCACTCCTGTGCTAGAGACCCCTGTACTTCCAGAGCTTAACTCTAAATTCCCTCTACACAGTACTACACTGCCTGTACCCGGTAGAACAGTCCATGAGAATATCCCTGTCCTGGAAGCTGAGAGAGAAATCAAAGATTTGTCTCCCGTCGTCCCGCGTCAGCCTGCTACAATGTTGGCGACTCCCGCTTCGGCGGTCGAGTGGGTAGAGGAGGGACGGCGGGGGATGAATCTCCTGCTCGGACAGATGCAGGAGACTGTCCACCAACTTAAGGGAACAGTAAGGGAAGGTAGGGCCGAATTGCAAGAAGTGCAGCAAAGTATCGCTCTAGAACGCGACAAATTAGTCAATATACAAAAAGCGATACCAATAACCCCTGTAACATTGTGTCAACCTGTTAGGTCTGAAGTATTACATGCGCAAGGTGTGGAACCTACACGCATCTATACTGCTAGCGAAGTAGAAACTCCTATAGCAAACCCTATTAAGGGTGATTATAGACCTGTTGTTAATGATATTCCCTATAGACCTGATAATGATCCGAGAAATTTATATACCGATAATTCGATATTAAATAACACGATGGCCCAAGAAAGCTTTACGCGTCAGATGGCTAGGACAGAAGCCCGCCAAGCGGTCAAAGTGGGAGAGATCGTCAAATTCAATGGAGATGAGATGAAATGGTTACCTTTCAACGAATATTACAAAGACAGCATACAAAACTCTGTACTATCTAACGGAGAGAAACTTAGGTTCCTCATCAAGTGCTTGGAAGGACCTCCCAGGTTAATGGCGTTAAAGTTTATTGGACATCCAGAAGGATTAAGACAAGTATGGGATACATTAAACATCAGGTATGGTAACAAGGATAACATAGCTAAGTATTTGTATGCAAAATTAGTAGCCCCCCGACACTTCCTTAGTAGCGGGATTATAGAGTTTTCCGATGAAATTCAGGAAATCTGTAGACAATTGGACTGGTTAGGTAAGTCTCATGAATATCAGAGTTCCATGGTTATTGGAGCAGTAGTCTCTACTTTACCCAAGGGTGGAGTATGTACACGTTGGGACAAGAAAGTGTTGTACATGAATGAACAACAACGACGAAGCCCTACCATGACTGATCTCATGTCCTTCTTAGATGGTGAAGTAAAACTACAACTCATCAAGCAGTCCAGAGAGAAAACATCGGAAAATAAGGTAAGTGAGAAACCCGTTTCTAGAAGGGTAACACCAGTGTGTTATACTGACGACGGCGAAAGCCAAGTCTCTCAGGAAGAGGACAGCGGGAAAGACACAGCAAAATCTTACTATGATAACAAGACCTATAAAGACGTAAGTAAATATAAGTCTCGAACCAGTGACCGGAGAGAACAGGTAACAACAACTCCTCCTACGTCTCCTAAGAGAATTCACGGAAGAAAGCCCGAAGAAAGAACGAGAGTGCATAACGTTACCCAAGGTAAAGTGAGTAACATCAAACCAAAATGTGCGCTGTGCGACGGGCCCCACCGTTTGAGTGCGTGTGCTGAATTTCTAAAGAAATCCCCTGTAGACAGACGTACAGTCCTGTGGAATAAGCGGTTATGCTATAATTGCCTCAGATCAGGACACCAACGGCGAACCTGTTACTCCGACGTAAAGTATGCAAAGTGTGACGCGAAACATCACATCTTGTTACACAGTGAGTTCGAACAAGACAACCCGAGTCAGGTAAGTGAGCCCGAACTACATGTCCAATTCAGTGATGTAAATGACACTGATCAAGAGTCTGAGATGGAAGGATTCTATACTGACGAATTCTCCGACGCCAACGAATCCTGTTACCTAATAAATACCTCAGTGTATCGAGCACTTACTTATGAAAAGGACATCAACAATGAGTTTCCCCCAACTACTTTTGCCAAACAACCATCGTGGAAAGCTCCAACTTCCAACGTAGGAATCAGAGAATTTCCTGTAGTGCAGGTAAGAGTTCATGGTCCTAACAAAAGTTACATAGTGAACGCCCTCCTTGACTCCGGCAGCACAGGAACATTCATCGATCAAGAACTAGACGAAGATATTTTTGCTGGACAACCCAAATTCCGGACTAAATTGAATATGTCAGGAATTATGCAGGTCTGGAAATCTACCCTAACGGCAGACTACTATGTAGGTGTGTTGTCCACCCCCCAGGATAAATTAGGAGCACAAGGTATAAGGTCGGTAAAAATGGTGGCTATAAAGAACTTCGCTGCTACCCAAGCAGACCTTTATAATTGGGACGAGGATGAGAGCATCCAACATCTTAAGGTACCTCGATTCCAGACAGATTATCCTGGAGTGCAAATACTCATCGGCCAAAACGCGCATGAGGCGCTCGAGACATTGGAGAAACGGCCTGCTCAACCGCAGCCACTACAAACCTATGCGGTAAGAACTAGAGTAGGTTGGTACTTCACTGGCCCTTCCCGTAGAACTCTCAAAGAGAGATTACTTCAACAACAGGTATACCAAGTAAAGGAATGGGAAGTGGAGAGCAGCGATGTGGACAATCCAACTGAGGGAACACCATACTCCTCAGATAATGACGATATTAACTCCAATGTAGATCAATGGAGACATTGCCTTGGGACGATTAATCCAGCCGACATCGCTTCCAGAGGAGCAACTCCTCAAGAACTGATAGATACTCCAGGCTGGTTAGGTGGATCCGACTTCTTAAGTAAAGAAGAAGAAGAATGGCCTCCTCATCTTACCCCGGCGGAGATTAGACAGGCCAAGGGAGCGGAGAAAGTAACACAACAACTCAATCGCCCAGCTAGTCGTTTATGTTTACTGGAAAGAGACCAAAAACTGTCCGGAAACTATGGAAGGCAAGATACTCTTCCTACGACCACTTCCCTAATCCGACAAGTATCTAGGGACTCCATAACGTAATAACATATGGAGTGGGCGTGTGACTATATCATTTTATATTTGTTTTTATTTTATAGTTATGTATGTATTATTATGTAATTTTATTATAATCGTTTTCTTTAATTTTATTTAGTAGAATGTTCTTTTAGTGATTATTTAGTAGATTAGTGCAATATATTAGTGTTTATTACGTACGTAATTACTTATAATATATATTTAGTGCGACGGCGAGAAAATAATTATTTTTCTCTTTCCTTACTGTCCGTATCATATTATAAATACGTGACTACAGTAAGATGAAATGTCCGTACTTATTAAAGTACAATAAAGCCACTACTATATTCAAGTATTATTGGTAGGCAGAGTATTAGGAATGCAAAGTTCAGATCCTCGTGTCTTGGCTAAACCAAGCTCTGGGTAGACCTTGGAAACGACTTGCCTCTTCACACTGACATTGCTTCGTGCGATATTGCTCTCATACCATATATAATAATACATATAGTAGCGTGATGTCCCTCTAACAGTAGCGTGAAACGCAAATAAATATGTTAAACCTTTTGACCATCTGTAATTCTAGTCGATTAAGATATCGCGGCACCCACCGATATACTTGAAAGACAAATTCTAGAATCAGTGGTTAACGTCCCCAGACAAGTTCTGGAATAAATCGGTGCCCATCTTAAATATTAATTTAATATTTAGTAAAATCTGTAAAATTCAGATCCGTTAACAATTCTAGTCGATTAAGATATCGTAGCACTTACCGATACTCTTAAAAGACAAATTTTATAGAATTAAGGATCCTATGTCCCCAGACCTGCTCTGGAATCAAATTGTGTCAATTTTAACATCAAATAATAAAATTCACGGGAATAAATTTAAATTCATGTTTTAAATGAATTTCATAAATTGTCATTTTGTACAATTTATAGCATTCCCAAAATTCCATTAATTAATAGATCATGGGAGCGGAGATTCATCCTATTGAGTGTATTAGAGTGCGAGAATCTCCAACATATAGTCAATAGCCGATAAAATTAATAAAATCATGCATAAAGAGGATATTGACAATTAAAGAATTATTATTAAATAGCATCCCAGATCTGTATGCATGAGAATTACCCTAATTCTACCGCTAGCTTTCCATAATGTCACCATGGCAACAACCACGCTAGAATTAGAAGCAAGTTAAAAGAACAATAGAAAGCTTGTCCCATTGCATAGCATAGAGAATATAACACACTGTTAGTATCCAAAGATACACAGTAATAACGTGACATTCTGGAAGGCACTGACTAACGGACAAATGGCCTGTATGTGTACAATTGGTGACAGTTGTGTAGAATTTGTGCGTTTGTAGGTGAATGTTACTGCTAAGGTGTGTTTACAGTAGCTAGTCGCAATTGTGAAAGTAACCCAACTCTCCTATAGAAAGAACCTAAAGTGGATTCAAGCCTTTGGGACGGACAGTGGAGTGACTTGTGCCGGTTATCGTTGTCGTGCTGTTGCTACATGTTGGCGTAAATACCGCGACAACGGTACATCGGCGCTGAGAATCCCACTGTCCGGGGGCAAAGAGAGGTAGGCAGCGACGTCCGCTCGCCTAAACATAAACTCATTTCGATATTAATAAACTCAGATAGCAGATATGACGGAGTTGATAGAAGATGATCTTGGTATCAGGGAGCGATATACTCTACCTTTACAAGCATTTGTGGATAGCTTGATACGCGGTGAAACCGATCCAACCATTACGGAGGACGATGGTCGTTATATCGAACCGCCGATGTCCCAAGAGCAACTTACGCGTGAATTGGACTAGCGAAAATTCACCGCTCGCTATACGCATCGTAATAGTACGTATATGGACTTCCTAACTACCGGCCATCCTATCGATTTACATGATACGGACGATGTAGACACCGAAAGGGAAATGGTTCTATTTAAATATCATACCCAGCGGAGTCGTAACGATAAACCGAGAATAGATCACGAAAATTCTATTCGTAACAGACTGGGAAGACAAACCAGTATGCCTAGAATCTGAGGAGATTCAGCCTATCGCGCCCGGAACAGCGACAACGATTACATCCTAGAATGGTATCAAGGTCCACAGTGTCTCACTGCGTACAATTATCGCCATGCCAACTATGTTTCTCGGCAACGTTGTCGGTTATGCGCATCGAGAGACCATGTTACGCCCATGGACACAAACGTCCGCTGTTCCTATTTCCACGAACAACCGGTGATGGAAATTTATTGTGCATATTGCAGACTCAATAACTTGCACATTTTTGCGGTTTGCCCTCAATTTATGACTCAATGTCACCATTGTCAACTAAAGGGACACGCCAGTTTCGATTGCCCTTTTAATCACGATTTGGAAAGCGTAGATGAAATGATCACACTACGTTACATCAGAGCTTGGGAAGCGAACGCTGATTTACATTGTGATTCGCGCCATCGCTATTATCCCGGACGCGCTTACGAAGGAATTTATGCGTTCCATCCTTATCTATTCGCTTCTGTCGAACAGAAATCACGCATAACGAGTTACGAACTACTGAAGCGCGTCGGAGAATGTATTTCAACCAAGTTCGTACGTAAATTTCTCAGGAGTGTTAATCCTAGCGACCTTCATTCCTATAACTTAATCAATTACATCCGTCAGGATCCGGACTATGGAGACTTATTTGTTAACTCACACCCCGAGTTACAGGAAGTATATCGACGGCCGAGCCCGCGAATACCGAGCCCGCGAACGCGAGTTGGAAAGAACCATTAAACCCCTGAGGTTTCTAACTGCCTATGGTCCACCCACGGCTCTCGTTCAGACCACTCGTAAAGGACCCGTAAGAGCGGCTGTCTTAAAACGAGCTCTCAAAGCCGTTAGACCCCTCTCCCCCGACGTTCATGTCAATCAACCCAGTACTTCGACTGGCGGATACACCGACCATAATCCTACACTCTCTGATGCAATCATATTGCACCCTTCACCCAGGAGTTATAGCCCTCCTTGTAAAGTGGCTCGCCACAAAGAGAAAAGGACTCTGGCTAGCTTTAAAAAACTGCGTAAACGCCGTCCGCGCAAGAAAGACTAACTGTTTAGAGTATTTACGTATATTAGAAACTGTGATTTTGTATATTTTATAGACTCAAATCCCATTTTCTGGGAGCGGTGTAAAAGCTTCTGTGGGATATAACTGGCCCCTTTGCTTCGCAATCCAGTTTCCCCCCAGGCGCTGGAATACTCTAAAAAGGTTCTCTAACTGTATATATATTCCCCTCGCCCGCAAGGTACCGTTATAGGTGTTTTAACGGACATAAAAGTCATTCTGCTATATACGTGTTTTGGCGGACATGGTAAGGCAAAAAACCTGCAATGCACCAAATACCTTTCACAGCTTAGCCGTGATGATTCAGATTGCGACATCTAGCAGCTGGTTGCTGGCATGGAAACAGCCATTGGACGCACGGTTCTTTGTTTGGTTTGAGCCAATCAGAGCGATTTTTTCTGTCGACGTGTAGATATTTGGTCGATCATACTAGGAGTGTTCAGTCTTACTGTTTTTTGTGATACTTTGTGTTATTGCTATCTAGGCCAGGAACAACGGCTCTAGAGTCAATTCGTTTCAGACTTTAGAAGAAACATTAGTAGGCTTAAGATTATAGAGCGTATAACTGTTATCGGTCCATATCAGTACATTGTCATATCATATCTTAACCTACCGTCTTAATAGTTTGCTGTTGTTTGGTTGAATATTATTTGGAGAACATTTATAAAGAACCCAAATTTCCCAATTTTCTTGATACACTACAGGTTAGAGAGACGGGTTATATATAGCGATTGCGACTTATATTATTGTGGTTTGTAGTGAATTTAATGCTATTTGATAAGCACTACATGAATCCGTTGCTGTTCTCTTTATATATGATAAAATTCATTGACGGTCGGCAAATTAGTGAGCAGTATTGTGTGTTACCGGTAGTGTGCATGATTGTGACTGATAACTAAGCATTTCCTAAAGAATGCGCCTCATACGTGAATCATAAGCCTTACCGACTTACCGTTGTGATTAGTATAAGTCATATCTCTGTTTACCTAGATAGAGCGCCACGTCCTAAAGGAACTGTTAATATTTCCAGAAAGTAAATAATATTAGTCAGAAATTAATTATTAACGATCAATCGAATAATACAATCCAGTAAGCTTACACTGCAATAATAATCTAAGCCCTCAGAATCCAGCCCCCCGGGTATATCCAGCGGGTGAATGGACGCGCACTAGGCTAGCTTCTGCTAATGTTGTGTTTATTGGTGTTAAATATTTGTCATCTTCTAAAGTATATTTATAAACCAAAAGACATATAAATTTTGGCAGGTTAAACTGCTAAAGGTCTTCAAAAGCGCGTACAACCTGCTGATGTCAAGCGTTATAATTTTGGATAAATAAATTTATTATAACTGTAAGACAGTTACACTGGTGCTGCACGAAGGCCCCAAGCAAATTCAACTTGGAAAATCTCTAAACTTTTGACAGACTATTTGTGTACCAAGTTTGGTTACATTTCATCGGGGATCGTTCAAAATTGAACACTGCAAAAAAAGCGACAGAACGACAGGTTGATTAATGGTACCCCTACGCTAAGCTCACTCACTTCGTGGCTCGCCCCACACCATTTTCAACCTGCCTTTTAAAGGAAATTAATTATTTTACAGTATAAGATTTTAATAATTATACTTAAAAATTATACAGATGTAATCCACATACCCCATTCTATTATAGTTTTTAATTAGTTCAAGTGATTTGCTTCAATAAATGTGTCTTTAATTGATCTAAACGTAATTAAACGGCACAATTATTGAGTAAAAATTTAATCCTGCCCATTATTGGTCAAGTATCTGCTGGTATGGAGCTAGCTGGCTGGGAGTTGTGGCTGTAGACTAACCATAGAGGAATTGTAATAGGCAACCAGTATTGCTATTCCAGCCCAGACAGCATTCTTTAAATCCCACATACCACCATCCTTCCTGTATTCCAATTCCTATTGACTCTACTATAAATGTTGTATTGCTATCTCAGGTAAATGACAGATATAATAACATAAATACTATCCATGGCATGGCTGTTGTGTAGGCTTATATCTGAAATAGTTTATTCCACAATGTATTTGTCTGGTTATTTTTTAATTGAATTTTTGTAAAGTAGTAAAATTAATGTTCTTAAAAATAATTTTATTATTTTATATGTAACCAAGGAAATTAGCTACAATTTTTCGCTGCAGCTTTAAGAGTGTACATTGATTTAATATTATTTCAATACCCATATTACTACATCGGCATTCGATGCGTTGGCGTTGTATCACACATCTCCACATAGATGTATCAGCAGTTACTCGCACAGTTTCGAAACTTCGCATAGTTATAACTGTATAAAGGTCGTCAGTCTGCGTTTAGGAAAAATATTTTATGACAACACAGGACGAGCGACGAGCGCAACGAGGCATATAATGAAGACGAGTACTGCGTAGACTATATTCCTATAAACCATACCTGGCTGCGCCTATTGAACGCATCGGTAGTTAAAAAGATCGTCCGTCAGTCTGCGTTTAGGAAATATGTTTAAATACAAAACAGGACGAGCACAACGACGTTTATAATAATGAAGACGAGTACTGCCAACTGCGTTGAAGGCATCGGTAGTTATAAATTACTGGTGGGTGGAAGGGTGGAGGGGGGGGGGGTGCAGATTAAAAGGGGTGAACACGTACTGTCCCCCTTTCTTTGATTCATTGGTGGTGTGGGTAAATTTCTCAAAACCTGATTTTGTGATACAGTCGCTCAATTTTAACCTGTATCTGATAACTGAGCCTCGTCCTGCGCGATGGCCCCACGAACGTGTAGAGTAGAGTGATAATAAAACTTGGCAGAGAAAGTACTTCTTTGTTAGTTGCCCTTCCTTTTGAATGCATTACCAGGCCATCTTTATACATTTTTCATGAGTGCCAGCTGGTGTTTTATCATTGCGCCTATGGCAATTTTCGTGTTTTGGGGCTATTTTTCGAATTAAAACAAGTTGAAATGTTTCAATTTAAACCGCGATTTCACAAGCACCCTTAGAAATCTATTTTCATGGTCCATGCAAAATTTCATCAAAATCGTTAGAGCCGTTTTTGCTCTAGGTCAGCAGCCAGTAGCCAGTAGTCAGTAGCCAGTAGTCAGTAGCCAGTAGCTTTTTTTTCTTACAGTAATCAAGTCTAACGACTTGCTAATTACAGTACATTATATTAGTACATTAGTTCAGTTACAACAACAAAAGAGGGGATGGCGAAAGGCGCCGACCGAAAATTACTGACTGGGGCTATATTGATGCCTTGTCATACTTACAAAAGGGTGGTTTGTCGGGTGGTTAAAACCCTCATTAATGAAAAATTAATGAACAGAATTTAAAAAAATTAATGAACAGAATTTAAATAAGTATCAATAACCCAATTTGATTTTTAATATTGAAAAAAGTATGATTACGATACAGAAACTGATTTAAAATCTACGTGTAACATATTTTATAAACTATTTAAAATGACGTACATAGTTTACCTAGGCCTACTTAAAAAAATTTAGGTTTTCAATAAAATTACCCTGCACATAATAATTTATGCATAATATATTTTTATGTGCATACAGCTTTGTATTAAATTATTAACAAAAATATATTTTATGAAATATATTTTATAATACAACACTTTGTAGTTATCCGACACAGGTAGAGTTACATGTAGAGGGATATCGGGCTTCTTTGGACCTGGAACCATATTGATCATTATGGATCCAGGGGAAGTCATATTGACGTTGGTACATTTTAAATTAAAACCTTGTAATTTAAATCACCGGTTTACCCAGCCGGCCGAGCCACGCAATGGGCGTGTAAACCTCAGAAATATTAATTGTCAAAATTTGCAAAGCCCAATTGGCAAACCAAAGTTGGTTATAATTACCTTGACAACGGATATCTGATATCACTTCTCTATCTGCAGTTACATTTTATTTATTTTAATTTGAACTGGTTGTGATGTGGCTAAATTTGGTTCTATCTTGAAACTTGAATGTTAAGTCCAACGCTTAAGCCTAGTGAGCTAAGCTACTACTATTACTGTTATTGGTATGCTACAATGCAGCTGCATTATATATATTACATATATTGAGAATGCTGTGCCGGCTTGTCGACAAAATTGCGCCGCCACAACTCCCTATCACTCATGACATTTGCTAGATAATCCGCATCTTCAAGGCCAGTTTCCTTACTTTAATTTAAGAGGCGTCTCATCAAGAAAGTCATGGGCTGTCCACCATGCTTATTCACTCCATGAGGCGGCCAAAAGCTCAAGATTGTGCACTAGCTGGTCTTAACGGCGAAAGCAATGTCCTGCAAAGCAGAGGCGGCTTCGCTCAAGTGTCAAGCTAGGGGAAGGGGAGACTAAAGCACCTTCTATTTTTTATAGTTTCTGATTGAAAGTTTGGTCATTGTACTTGACACAATGAACTCGGCGTAAAATTCTTGTGAATGTGCCATCCAGAGATTTAATGTTGCGGATTGACGTCGAGCGTGGCGTGAGCATATTATATGTTGAGCCTCCTGGGGGCTGGAGGGAAGAACTGGGGTGGGGGTCTTGCCACGTATATAAATAAAAGAGTGACATAAACTCTTTTATTTATATACGTGGCAAGACCCCCACCCCAGTTCTTCCCTCCAGCCCCCTGGAGGCTCAACATATCATATTCAGAGATTTGGTATCCTCTGCAGTTAGAGCCCAGTATGGACTCCCATAGAGTACTGCAGTACTGGTACTAATGCTGGCCTAAATAATCGGATCTTAAGGTTCCGTTTTATTCTATTCTATGGGACTTCCAAATCCAAGACAGACAGAGTAGGCCTATTCAATGATGTTGACAATACTATTCAGTTCCGACTTTGCAAAGCTAAGCTAAGTGGAAAGGAATCAACTACAAGAAAAACAACAGAGTGCCAATTAACCCTATTAAACCCGGGGGGGGGTCAATATGACCCCCCCCCCCCCCCGTGGTTTTTTTATTATAATTCTGAAACAAACGCAGTTGGGAATTGAAATTTTATGACTTTTCCTAAAAATATATTGTCTTCCTAGTAGTGAAAACGGTTTTCAAAAATATTGGGTAGTTTTCGAGTTATAGCACCATTTTTAACTCTACTTTTGGCACTTTTTTAGACGTTTTTTGAAAATTACATTTCGTTAAATATTAATTGTAACATCTTTATTTTGATTTACACCGGTTTTTTGGTGTTAGCAATTGGATGGAATTAATATAAATTGATTTAAAATTTCAAACTTGTTTTTTTCGGCGGGTGCTAAATTTTGGTGCTAGCACCAAATTTTGAAATATGTCAATTTTGTAAATTGATTGTTTGAAACTTGTTTTTTACGCAATTGGGGTTTTTTGGGGTTCTGGTTTCGATAAAATATATACGAGTTACACCAAGCGTATCAAACTTGTATTTTTCGGTGCTGTGTGCAAATTTTGGTGCTAGCACGAAAAATTTGAAAATCCATTCAATAGATAAAATTGCTTGTGACAAATTATTTCTTGCATTTTAGAGGTTTATGGCTGTTCTGAATTCAATGGAATATATAATTATCGACCTAGACAACTCAAAAGATAGAGTACTGCAGTACTGGTATTAATGCTGGCCTAAATAATCGGATCTTAAGGTTCCGTTTTATTCTATTCTATGGGACTTCCAAATCCAAGACAGACAGAGTAGGCCTATTCAATGCTGTTGACAATACTATTCAGTTCTGACTTTGCAAAGCTAAGCTAAGTGGAAAGGAATCAACTACAAGAAAAACAACAGAGTGCCCATTAATAAAGGTCTTACTACTAAACTAGGTCCTAAACTATAATTGTACTGAATATAATTTAAGTAGTTACTAGTTAGGCTTACATCTCATCATTACCTTATTATACCATTATTTAGTTACCAAACCACTCTTACTAGATAGTGTTATTCTTCTTGTTCTGATTAGAAACTACAAACTGGCTGGAATTGTGGTGTGCAAAGTTCGCCCGCGTCCAACCTTTCCCCGGGGGAATCCTTCGCCCGCAGGGTAAATCTTTTCGACCTACGCGTAGGCCTACGCGTAGCTACGCGTAGTTTGTAACTTCCATTCCTGTCATTTACCGGTAGGGCCAGACTTACTGCCTTTTTAACAACTACGCGTAGGTGTTTTAAAACTACGCGTAATAATTTTGGAACTACGCGTAGGTATTTTGAAACTACGCGTAGGTACTACGCGTAGCAGTCCTGATAACAATGATTTTTCATTTCAGGTCCGGTAGGGTTGAGTTGTTAGGCAAGTATCGGTATATGTCAGGTATCTGATTATCAGACAAATGTAATAACAGAATCGGAAACTCATATCTCTACATACAGAAATGGTAATAAATAATATTCGGCTCTTTCACATACAAACACAGAGGATGAATAAAAAGTAAACTTAAAATTCACGTCTCATGATTCAAGTATCTTTGTTTCCATTGGATTATTTAAATATTGAACAGTAGTAAATAAAGCGACCAGTCTACCGGTGAAGAGGTTAAGCGAAAGCTGATAAATACTGCATAATATAATCAAATTGTTTGGTCAAATAACAAGTACAACCAATCATGGAGGACAATTTAGTCTCCCCCTTCCCTTGTCAAGGGGTTAACATATTAAATACAGTATATCCTTGCCCTATCGTGAACAAAGGCAATAAAAAGCATAGAGAATCGATAAGAACCATCGGCCTATTTCCTTTGTAAACTATTTTTGAACTCTAAACATTAATTATTAACACATTTTACCGCCCGCAACGCATGAAGTGAAGAATATGTAGTCTTCGCGTATTCCTCTATATAGAGTATACAGGTATAGGATACATTACTGTTGAAAGCATTTGATGGTTTTGGGTTGTTTATTGAACATACCGTATTGTGTCTTATTTTAGTACTGACTCGCTTGGAATACGTAAGCCTACTAATGATAAACGACGTATAGGCATAGTTATGGGTAGCACCTATGCGTAGGTCGCGTAGGACCTACGCGTAGCTACGCGTAGCACCTACGCGTAGTTATTGTTAAAACTCTGAAACTGGTGATATATGACCCAATGTTGCGAACTACGCGTAGCTACGCGTAGCTACGCGTAGGCCTACGCGTAGGTCAAAAAGATTTACCCCGCCCGCACGGCAACTTCGCCCACGAGCAACTTTCACCCAATAAGATTTGTGTTAGAAACCATTTTTGTTACCAATTAAAGGAAAGGACCAGGTTACAGAGACGGCATTTTCTAAAAAAAAACAATAAACGATGTTGTTACCAATTGAGGGAAAGGACCAGGTCACAGAGACGCCTTTTCTAAACAAAACAATATAAACGATGTTGTTACCAATTGAAAGAAAGGAGCAGGTTACAGAGACGGCATTTTCTAAACAAAACAATATAAACGATGTTGTTACCAATTGAGAGAAAGGAGCAGGTTACAGAGACGGTTATTTCTAACCAAACCAATAATACTTTAATGGGCGAAGGTGGTTTCCGCCGGTCGACAGTTTCTAATTTTGAGGGTGAAGTTAGCTGCGGGCGAAGTTCGCTGCGTACCGCTGGAATTTTAATGTGCACTGCACGCACAGTGCGGTGAGCCACTACATATTACAAAGATTAATAAAAGCCCACAATACATTATAGTATTATTATGAAGCGATAAATATTTGATGAGTTTCTTTAGGTGTTTGGGAGTAGTTATTTATGACCAGGTGTCCACAGAAAGATAAATAATAATAGGTAAAATTGTTGCTTAGAAACCGTTTATCGTCGATTCAATATTCCCCCTATCAAAGGAAATGTAAATTTTTTCTACATACATGATATAAACGCCAACCAATTTATCTTTTAAAGTTGGAATATTTATTTATTCAAAAAATAAATTATAAAATTAAAAAAAAAATTAAAATTAAAATATAAAATAAAACAAAATAAATATATAATATAAAATTCATATTGGACTTTGGTGGAAGTAATAATAAAGCCAATTTGTTGGGCCTACTACTAAAAATGGCGGCTTTTTTACCTTCAAATACAGTACATTGGATGATGGCTTAAAACAATTGTAGGCATATTTTACCGGTACAGAGCCCAACTCCAATTATATTTCTTATGGACACTACTTGGCTATACGCAGACTTGACTACCTGTATAAGTTACTCTAAGTTACTCTATCTAATATTGATATAAGTATGATTAAGTATGAAGTATAATATAATATTATAGTTTTTTTAGTTAATTTATAAATAATGTAGTTTCAATGACAAATTCATCTTCTGCGTAAAAATTGTAAGTGTTAATAAGATATATATATTGCAATTATGTTTGTTTCTCACGTTTTCCAATTATTATCAGTACTGGTGGTGATCAGACTGTGGTCTCCTGCTATATGTGGGGTGCCCTCACCAACAAATCCAGTTATAAGCGGAAAAGGTAAGTAGACCTAATTAACCATACTGATAATGGGGATTAACCCACCAACACCCGTGGTAAATTTTAAACACAAGGGCCGTAGGGGTCATATTAACCCTTTGAGACCGGCAGACGGGCGGTGCCCGTTGATAACCTGCACGGCGGACGGGCACCGCCCGTCACTGCTCTATGCTTTGCTATAGTGATTTGTTATGGCGCCGGATTTCGACCTGTTTTGTCTTAAAATAATTTTCCTAAACGGAGACTAACGACCTTTATAACTATGCAAAGTCTCGAAACTGTGAGAGTAACTGCTGATTTATGGCAGATTGATATTCGTATCGATTGTAAACTCGTTGCGTTCGTTGTTTATAACCAAACTTCCGATTCTTTCTAAACTTTTGCCGCCCTACATACGTACCAAGTTTCGTTTAATTCCGTCAAGGAATAACCGAGTTATTAGCGATCAAAAATTTACGACGACGACGACGACAGACAACTCGTTAATGGCACCCATATGCTAAGGCTTCGCCCACTTCATGGCTCGCCCCACATTATGTTGTTTTATTACAGGTCTTCTGTTTGCCTGTTTGTGAAAATCTAATTATATAATAAATTTAATTTATTTGAAATTTCGTCCAAATTCTGGCAATTTACCAAATAATTGGTGATTATGACACAACTATGCAGTGTGCATGTGAAGTTGCTTCTATGGCAACTGTTAAACAATGGTAGTCGATATGGGGGAGTCTGTCGGTTTATCGGTCTTCAAAACACCCTATCAGTGGATTAATGGCAAAGTCATGAAATTTCAAATATCGTTTCTTTGCTTGTCAAAAAGAATAGCTATTGAAGTTTAATCCCAGTAAGATCAAAATTAATAATTATAAAAAGTTATTTTTGTAGTATTCTTGTTTATTAATTTAATGGACAATAATAATACACAACAATGGGAATTGTTGGTCATTAAATGGTATTATATTCGTATTATAATAATTGTGGATTACATAATTCTGATATCAGATATTTATTTAATAGGCCCCTACTCTTAGTACCTAAATAATAATCATATAATATATTGTTTCTTTATTGTCTTCAGCTTTGGAATTGTCCCATTGTGACTCGACAGAATCTAACTGCCTAAATATAGTGGTGAAGCACTGTCCCAGCGGACTGAGATGGGACAGTATCACGGATCAATGTATCGGTGAGTTTAATTAAGTCGTCTATAGAACAATAGTAGGCCTTTTTATATGTTGGTGTATTTAATTAAATGTTCAATAAAGGTGTATACTTTTGTCCCATAAGATATTTAATTAAATAGCTTATGGGACAAAAGTAGAATCGTAATGTTTATAATAATTTAAGTATTAGTAATAATAATATTAAGGTAAATGTGTCTTTAAGCTCAATTAATTTAATTAATTAACTAAAATATATTACTAATATTGATTGTAAACATGTTCTTCCTAGCCGAATGCGGTCAAGTTGGTTCAGACAACGACCACTGTGACCCCCAAGGAAGATGTTGGACTCCATTCTTTGAGAGCCTAGACGATGGAACCTGTTACGGTAAGAGGGCATGTAATCACTCCCGAGTTTATTGTCTTGCTCTTAACTTCAATTTAGTATTTTATAAAAAGTTGAAAAACTTTAATATTTTAATAAACAAACATTAATCAAATCTATATCAAGGCGTTAAATTTGTCACGGACAATCATTCTGGGGGATTATTTCCCTAAAATTGTCAAGGATAACTGACACATATATTTCCCAAGGTTAAACCATCGAAGATCGACCATCGATTCTAACCAAAACAATAACGAAAGTAAATGTAACGGTGACAGTTATTCTTTTGAGAGTAATCAGCTGTTATTTGTTTCGAATTTCCCATGGAGAGGGATACACTCACCCCCTCCCAGGTTTTCTACGAATTAATTTGCATGAATAATTGTCGCGGCATAATTTTCCACTACCATTGCTCTGGACAATGCTCTGATTGATCTCGATTGCTGCAAAGCTATACAATATAATTCTATTAAATCGCATCAGGGATCCCATTGAGAGACTGCTCCGTGGAAATCAGAATGGGTTCCGTAAAGGTCGTGGGACCATGGAGCCAATTTTGGCACTTAGAAGGATACTTGAAGAGTTATCAAAAAGGAAAGACAGGCATCTGGCTGTTATCTTTGTTGACTTCTTCAAGGCCTTTGATTCATCTTACTTTCATTATATGGGATTCCTGATGAAATTATTGCAGCAATCAGATCAGTATACGATGGTTCGACAACATTTGTGTCTACTGTTGACGGTGACACAGAACCATTTGAAGTGTTATGGGGCGTCCTCCAGGGAGACACACTTGCACCATTCTTGTTCATAATTGTTGTTGACTATGTTCTACGCATGTCCTTAGATCATCAAAATGATGATGGGGTGATGATAACTCCACCTACTGGCTCCAGAAGTCGAGGAAATCCTCGCAAGTACCTAACTGATCTAGACTTTGCTGATGACTTAGGAGTACTCTCAGAATCATTAGAGGGAGCCCAACGGCTCCTCAGCTCATTAGAACATGCTGCTTCTGGTGTTGGTCTTTTTATTAACTGAAAGACCAAATTTTGACAGTTAACTTTGAAAGTCCTCAGCAAGTCTCTGATCGGATGAGCATAAGCTCAAAAGTTGGTATGCGTGAGCATGTCGACGACTTCTGTTACCTGGGATCATGGATACGGAAGTTAGGTGAGCACCTTCGAATACGTAAGGGAAAGGCATGGGCGGCCTTGAATAGGCTTTCCAGGATTTGGAAGTCACCGAGAATTAATCGGAAACTTAAGGTCCGATTATTTAGAGCAGCAGTAGTTCCAGTACTCCTCTATAGGAGTCCATGCAGGGCTCTAACTGCTGAGGACACCAAATCTCTGGATGGCACATTCACAAGAATGCTACGCCGGGTTCATTGTGTTAAGTACAACGCACACATCTCTAACCAGACACTATATAACATTGGAAGTGTCTCATTGGTTCCACCAAGCTTGACACTAGAACAAAATCGCCTCCGCTTTGCAGGACATTGCTTTCGCCGTGAGGACCAGCCAGTGCATAATCTTGTACTTTGGCAGCCTCATGGAGTGAATAAGCATGGTGGACAGCCCATGACTTTCTTGAGACGCATCTTAAAGGACACTGGCCTTGAAGATGCGGATCATCTAGCAAATGTCATGGGTGATAGGGAGTTGTGGCGGTGCAATTTTGTCGACAAGCCGGCACAGCATTCTTAAAAATGCAGCTGCAATGTAGCATGCCGATACTAGTAGTAGTAGCTCTGGACAATAATAATTAGCTCCGGATCAAAAATCCGCGATAATAATTCGAGGAAAATAAATTTCACAAGTATATAATTACAGTATGTTATTTTATCTTAGAGGCTCAAAATGACCACAGAGACTAAATATGTGTTTAGCGCGTTTAAAAACATAATTTGATTTAATTTAAAACATTAATGGAAATTAGCATGTTACAGTGTCGGAGTTTTCTCACCAAAACAAATAAACGAGACTTTATTTCATATGCGACCAATTTTCGCTGAAGTCAATGTGCAACACTAGCTGTTATATTTTATCACTCCGTTGTTATATTCATATACCGTATTACAGCTGCCTGTACCTCCTCGTCTGATTGCACCACTCCCAATGCAGAATTGAAGGTTTTGCCGAGTTGCAAAATTGGTACAAAATCCAAAGTATCGCTCACACACGATGTCTCCAATCAATGCTTAAACATAGGTGAGTTTTATATTAATTAATTTACGAATTAATTATTATTGTAATTAGGAATCAAATACTATAGAATGTAAACCTCGACAAAATCTCTAAATTGATTTCATATGTGTTTAGTGTTTATCCGTGGGAGTTAGTGTCATGGTCTACCTGCCTTACAGGTAACAGCCAAGAGAGAGAAGCCTTAGTGTTTATCCGTGGGTGATAGTGTCACAATCTGCCTGCCTTACAAGTAACAGCCAAGAGAGAGTAGCCTTAGTGTTTATCCGTGGGAGTTAGTGTCACGGACTGCCTGCCTTACAGATAACAGCCAAGAGAGAGGAGCCTTAGTGTTCATCCGTGGGAGTTAGTGTCACGGTCTGCCTGCCTTACAGGTAACAGCCAAGAGAGAGGAGCCTTAGTGTTCATCCGTGGGAGTTAGTGTCACGGTCTGCCTGCCTTACAGGTAACAGCCAAGAGAGAGGAGCCTTAGTGTTACCTCCGATTCACCGATAACATTACACATTACAACAAACAGTAATTGTAAGTTGATCGCGCATAGTTTTGTCCAGATGATCCTTTACGCCAGAGGTACAATTTGTCTACCAAAACATTCGCCCCCCAGCGGTCGATTGGAAAAGATTGGAAATCTGTCTTTGTGTAAGATTGCTCAACCTTTGATAGTCAACATATGTACCAGGTTTGGTTACATTTTGGTTTGGTCTGTTTGGTAGATTGACTGACTTATTGGCGTTCAAACATGTCCAACGACGACGGCAGACGGGTTATTTGTACCCCAACGCTAAGGCTCACCTAGACTTTGTGGCTCGCCCCACATATTATATATCGTATCGTTTTTATAGGTTGTTACCGTTTACCTTTGTTTGCTAATGGCTCTGCTTTATCGGACTGCATGGAGGACATTAAATCACCCTACTGCACTGCCAATGTAGAAGCTTTCCGTTACTACAACATTGATGAAGGCAAATGTAAAGGTAAGTGCCAACTACAGCTGTTTTACTAAAGGTGAGTGCCAACTACAGCTGTTTTACTACCAACTACAGCTGTTTTACTAAAGGTGAGTGCCAACTACAGCTGTTTTACTAAAGGTGAGTGCCAACTACAGCTGTTTTAAGAGAGGTGAATGCCAACTACAGCTGTTTTACTAAAGGTGAGTGCCAACTACAGCTGTTTTACTAAAGATGAGTGCCAACTACAGCTGTTTTACTAAAGGTGAGTGCCAACTACAGCTGTTTTACTAAAGGTGAGTGCCAACTGCAGCTGTTTTACTCTAAAGGTGAGTCCCAACTACAGCTATTTTACTAAAGGTGAGTGCAAACAAACAGCTGTTTTACTACCAACTACATCTGTTTTACTACCAACAACTGCTGTTTTACTAAAGGTGAGTGCCAACTACAGCTGTTTCACTAAAGGTGAGTGCCAACAAACAGCTGTTTTACTGCCAACTACAGCTGTTATTACTATCAACCACAGCTGTTTGTTTACTACCAACTACATCTGTTTTACTACCAACAACAGCTTTTTTACTAAAGGTGAGTGCCAACTACAGCTGTTTCACTAAAGGTGAGTGCCAACTACAGCTGTTTTACTAAAGGTGAGTACCAACAAACAGCTGTTTTACTGCCAACTACAGCTGTTATTACTATCAACCACAGCTGTTTGTTTTACTACCAACTACATCTGTTTTACTTGATTAACAAAGTATAGTTTTTAATTGTTTTGTGTTTGTATTCGTATTTTGTGATCTCGTCTCGTGCCTAATATTTGTTTTTTTCTATTACATTTATCAGCCAATATAAAACGTAAAAAAAAAAAAGTTTTACTACCAACTACATCTTTTTACTACCAACTACAGCTGTTTTACTATCAACTACAGCTGTTTTACTACCAACTACATCTGTTTTACTACCAACAACAGCTGTTTTACTAAAGGCGAGTGCCAACTACAGCTGTTTTACTAAATCTATTCGCTTTTCAATCATTTCCACTGTCTCCGATATAACTGCTGTCAAACATTATTATACATTTACCACATTCTTTACCAAAGACTTCAAGGTAAGTTAGTAATGCAAATGTTTTACAGTAGGAACTGGAACAGTTTATCTCGTAATCTTCCATACTGGTTGATCGTCGGTTGACAACCTTGTCAAGTTATTAGTTATACTTGGATGGATATGCTGTTTCCTTATTTTAAATCACCAAAAATTACAATAATTTAAGAATAGAATAGCAAATTAAAGCAAGTTAATATGTCGGACTACCGGTTATATACCATCCATAATCGGTTCAAGTTGTTTCGATCTATTGTGGTTTCTCCGCGATTTTCTTTTTCTACATAAATTTTGCAATTTAATTCCCTACCAAGCGTTTTTCTAGATTTGCGTTGTTTTATTTCGCTGTCTAATGCGTTCCAGAAAATGGCACCATGTTATTTTAGTAAATTTTGGGTTAGTATTGTCGGGTCCGTTTTGCCGACATGCCATTAATCGAGTATTATAGGAATGTTTGAATCAAGACTGCGATAAGTGATCTGTTGAGAGACCAAATTTCCGTAAAGGTCGTGGGACCATGGAGCCTATTTTGGCTCTTAGAGGAATAATCGAAGAGTTATTAATAACGAGAGACAGGCGACTGGCTATTATTTTTGTTGACTTCTTTAAAGCCTTCGACTCAGTTTTCACACCACGTATGTTCAGCTTACTGGTTGGATATGGCATTCTTGAGGAAATTATTGCAGCTATCAGATCACTGTGCGATGGTCCCACCACATTTGTATCTACTGCTGATGGTGACACAGATCCATTCGAAATCTTATGGGGAGTCCTTCAGGATGACACACTTGCACCGTTCTTATTAGGAATTGTTGTTGATTATGTTCTACGCATTTCCTTAGAGAACATCTTAAAGGACACCGGCCTTGAAGATGCGGATGATCTAGCAAATGTCATGGGTGATAGGGAGTTGTGGCGGTGCACTTTTGTCGACAAGCCGGCATAGCATTCTTAATACTGGCACTCCACCTACTGGCACAAGAAGTAGAGGAAATCCAGCAAAGTTCCTTACTGATCTAGATTTTGCTGATGACTTAGGGGTACTGTTAGAATCACTAGAGGGAGCCCAAAGGCTGCTCTGCTCAGTGGAGCAGGTTGCTTCTAGTGTTGGTCTTTTTGTAAACTACAAGAATACCAAAATTATTACTACAAGAAATGTTATTATTATTAACAAGTTATTATTACAAGAAATGTCTGATCGTAATGGTATAAGCTCTAAGGACGGCTTGCTTGAGCACGTGGATGACTTCTGCTACTTGGGATCTTGGAGCAGGAAGTCAGGTGAAGATACGTAAGGAGAAGGCATGGGCAGCATTGAATTGTTTGTCTAGGATTTGGAAATCCCATAGAAAAATCGGGATCTCAAGATTCGATTATGTAGGGCATCGCATGGTGGGCTTGTGCTTTGGCGGCCTCATGGAGAAAATATGCATGGTGGATAGCCCATGACTTTCTTGAGACGCCTCTTAAAGGACACTGTCATTGAAGGTGCAGATGATCTAGCAAATGTAATGGGTGATAGTAAGTTGTGGCGGCGTGATTTTGTTAACAAGCCGGCACAGCATTCTTAATATATTATGGTATTATGTAGTAAGTATTA
This sequence comes from Nemertoderma westbladi, assembly GCA_032718475.1. Taxonomy (NCBI): domain Eukaryota; kingdom Metazoa; phylum Xenacoelomorpha; order Nemertodermatida; family Nemertodermatidae; genus Nemertoderma; species Nemertoderma westbladi. The sequence continues at coordinate 25,343 of JAUCBJ010004634.1, forward strand.
AGTTTTGTATTAAGTTAAGTATTATAATTAATTATAAGTTATTAAGTATTAAGTTTTTTCGTTCAGTTTTGCAGGGTAAGACACCCCCGTTTCCTTTCGTAAGTGTAAATTCTATAAGTTGACTAATGGTAGAACTTCTTTAATACAATATTGTTTATTTGTTTATGTTTCAGATACAACATGCAATCAAATTGAAAGTCAGTGTGACGAAGGATGCTGTGACACATGCACAGACAACACAAAGGCTAGGGTAGAACATTCCAACCAATGTGTAGGTGAGTAAGTTACATGGTAGAACTACGGTGGCTGAATGCGGCCAAAATAATTCACTACTTTTTAAATTTTTATTTTTATCATATTTTTTTCTTGAATTTCAACCCGGGTTGTGACGAATGTTGATGAGGCAGAGGGAAATTTAAAATACCGCGGAATGAGTCACCAGGTAAATGGGTGTCATAAATCTGGCTACCGTCTACCGCTTAATTTCTAATTAATTGATTAAATAGATTGTGGATCATTGTCTACTGGTGGTCCTAGCGAAGGGGGCGGCCGTCAAAAAAACTGTTATAGAGTTAACGTACATAAAACCTTGACATACTCCGGGGCTGTGGCGGACTGCAGGGCTCAGCCTACACATGGTATATTCCGTAGGGGCTGGCACCTAGCAACAATTCAAAAGGACACTCCCGAACAGGATACAGTAAAGAATTTGCAAGCTCGTAAGTGAATTAATATAATATTTACTTATATCACTCTAAATATATAATATTTACTTATATCACTCTAAAATATAATAATTATCACTCTAAAATATAATAATTATCACTCTAAAATATATAATACTTACTTATATCACTCTAAATATATATTATTTACTTATATCACTCTAAAATATATAATAATTACTTATATCACTCTAAAATATATAATAATTACTTATATCACTCTAAAATATAATAATTATCACTCTAAAATATATAATACTTACTTATATCACTCTAAATATATATTATTTACTTATATCACTCTAAAATATATAATAATTACTTATATCACTCTAAAATATATAATAATTACTTATATCACTCTAAAATATAATAATTATCACTCTAAAATATATAATACCTACTTATATCACTCTAAATATATAATATTTACTTATATCACTCTAAAATATAATAATTATCACTCTAAAATATATAATACTTACTTATATCACTCTAAATATATATTATTTACTTATATCACTCTAAAATATATAATAATTACTTATATCACTCTAAAATATATAATAATTACTTATATCACTCTAAAATATAATAATTATCACTCTAAAATATATAATACTTACTTATATCACTCTAAATATATAATATTTACTTATATCACTCTAAAATATATAATAATTACTTATATCACTCTAAAATATATAATAATTACTTATATCACTCTAAATATATAATAATTACTTATATCACTCTAAAATATATAATAATTACTTATATCACTCTAAAGATATAATATTTACTTATATCACTCTAAAATATATAATAATTACTTATATCACTCTAAAATATATAATAATTACTTATATCACTCTAAAATATATAATAATTACTTATATCACTCTAAAATATATAATAATTACTTATATCACTCTAAATATATAATATTTACTTATATCACTCTAAAATATAATAATTATCACTCTAAAATATATAATACTTACTTATATCACTCTAAATATATAATATTTACTTATATCACTCTAAAATATAATAATTATCACTCTAAAATATATAATACTTACTTATATCACTCTAAATATATAATATTTACTTATATCACTCTAAAATATAATAATTATCACTCTAAAATATATAATACTTACTTATATCACTCTAAATATATAATATTTACTTATATCACTCTATAATATAATAATTATCACTCTAAAATATATAATACTTACTTATATCACTCTAAATATATAATATTTACTTATATCACTCTAAATATATAATATTTTCTTATATCACTCTAAAATATATAATACTTACTTATATCACTCTAAATGTATAATATTTACTTATATCATTCTAAAATATATAATACTTACTTATATCACTCTAAATATATAATATTTACTTATATCACTCTAAATATATAATATTTTCTTATATCACTCTAAAATATATAATAATTACTTATATCACTCTAAATGTATAATATTTACTTATATCATTCTAAAATATATAATACTTACTTATATCACTCTAAATATATAATATTTACTTATATCACTCTAAATATATAATATTTTCTTATATCACTCTAAATATATAATATTTACTTATATCACTCTAAATATATAATATTTTTTTATATCACTCTAAAATATATAATACTTACTTATATCACTCTAAATGTATAATATTTACTTATATCATTCTAAAATATATAATAATTACTTATATCACTCTAAAATATATAATAATTACTTATATCACTCTAAAATATATAATAATTACTTATATCACTCTAAAATATATAATAATTACTTATATCACTCTAAAATATATAATAATTACTTATATCACTCTAAAATATATAATAATTACTTATATCACTCTAAAATATATAATAATTACTTATATCATTCTAAATATATACCGGTAATATTTACTTATATCACTCTAAAATATAATAATTATCACTCTAAAATATATAATACTTACTTATATCACTCTAAATATATAATATTTACTTATATCACTCTAAATATATAATACTTACTTATATCACTCTAAATATATAATATTTACTTATATCACTCTAAATATATAATAATTACTTATATCACTCTAAAATATATAATAATTACTTATATCACTCTAAAATATATAATAATTACTTATATCTTAATTATTCCAGAATATAAATCTTGTTTAATAGAGTCCAGATATACATTAAAGCAAAACTAAATTACAAGAAACCGGTTAACTACATAATATTGTACAAAGTTCGTATATAGAGGAGCTAAAATTCGTAAAACATCAAATTCTCTCTCAGAGTAAGAAATACTCTAATACGAACAGACGGTCAATCATCCATCTATTGTTATAAAAGTAATCTCAAGTCTCCAGGGTTACAGTTTTGTACTATCGAGTGTGCTATGCCTCGTCATTTCCGAATTGTAATTGACAGTTCTTTGATTGATAAAAGCCAAGCGCTGTTGGTTACCCCGGCAACAAACGCGACGAAAGTCCCGACGAAATTGTTGTGACATAATATTATATAATATTGGGTTCACTGCTGAGTTGAGATAAATTAACACCTATGAGAATTCCTGGATTCAGAGTAGGAATACCTCATCAAGGCCCGCCTGGTGGGGGGTGGTACCTAGGACAGATGTCGCGTTCCCTCTGACCACTGCAATTGAGAGCCGCTGGAAAAGGAATTCTGTGGACCTAGGTTCACCTGTTTCCTTGGCGATTCTCCGCCCTATCTCCCGCAGTACTGCGGTGCCTTCTGCACCGATTGGGCCTAAGGTCTCTAAGGCAATAGTGCGGAATAAGTGGTGGTGCTGGAGCGCAGCATACTTATTTCCTTTACTGGTCTCTGCCATTAAAGCGGCTGCACCTGCAGATTTACTTGTCTCGGGTAGATAGGAAGGAGCGAGGGTGTCCCTGCAAGTAAAGTCCCAAACGAGTGGGCGGCCTGAGGACCAAGGGGCAAAGGTCAAACCGTCTGGTGTCTTGCCGTCTTGTGAAAGTCCTCGAGGCTCCAAGGTGGAGGCAATGCCGGCTGATGAGAGTGCACGGTGAATGATGTCATTGGCCTCTGCATGACGGGTGTATTTCCCATAATTGTGTAAGCAGCTGAGGCCATGACTTCCACTCGTGTCGACTTCCAACCCGCAACCCCTGCAGGAATGCTCCTCGCAAATAGGTGTACCCAAGCGGAGAGCTGCTCCCACCCGCAGCTGCTCATCACTGAGGCGAAGGCCTAGGGATGATACCGGCAGTGCCCTTAGCCAGTCCCCGGCGTGGTCTGCGGCGGCAGCTAGGAGACGAGCCTTCTCTTTTGCTGATGAGGCTTTGGTGATCAGTTCATCCTGTCGTGATGAGCACAGCGGGGCATCCCATCCTTTCTGAATGGCTTGATTGATTGGTTCAGGAAAATCGGTAGGTAGTAGTTGCTTCGCAGCTATTAGGAGTGGGTTGGGGATGCTGGAAATGGAACTGGGTAGTAGGGTGTTAAGCAGTGGGATGCACCCATGGCTGGAAGCCAGGAAAGCTGGTAAAGCTACGTCGGATGTGCTTCTAACCCCCAGTCCGCCCAAAGATATTGGAAGGGAAGCCTGGGCCCAAGCATCGCCCCCAATCCTAGTGTTGAGCACAATTTGGCAGCACTGCCGAATCTTATCATCTAGAGACTTCAATCGAGGCGATCCAAAGGCGGGTGAACACCGCAGCACATACATCAACTTCGGAATGGCAAAGCAATGTCTGAGTAGGTATAGGGCGTCATGCGCCGATAGAAGGTGGAGGCGGTCGGCGAACCTAGAGAGGTCTGATTCCTTCTCTTCAAGGATCTTCTCCATGGCTGAATCTCCTAGGGGTGATCCAAGCAACAGCGCATCAGAAAAATCGATTGGTTTAATGCTTGGTGTGATGGCATCAAACAGAGCTGTTGTCTCTTCTTTCAGTTCTAAGGGAAAGTGCTTGCCAAAGATTAACTCACACTTGGATGCCTTGACCATAAGCCCTAGCTTTGCTGCCTCGGCTATGACCCTCTTCAGGTCAGAAGCAACAACAGATGGTGTTCCACCCAAGGAACCGTCATCCAGGAACCACACGTTGAGAGGAGATTCCATGCTATCGACAAGTTCAATTGTGTCGTTGCTGAAGAATAGAGAGGCTAGTGGGTCTCCCTGTTGCATACCATCGTCAGAGGCAATTGTTGTCCCATTGTAGAATAGGAGAGAGGGTTGCGAATATGACTGATATGCCAGGTTGTATAGTGGTGGGAGGTTCTTTAGCACTGCCCTCAAGGCTGGTCCACGGTGAATACTGTTGAAGGCATTTGAGAAATCAATTTTGATCATGACTGTCTCTCTCTCTATTGACTCACTGAGGAAACGCCTGGCTGCATGTACTGCTGCTTCTGCACCCCGGGGGGTCCCGAACCCTAGCTGATGGGGTCCTAGCTTTAAACCGGAATGCTTTGCCGCTGAATGGCAGCCTGTTTTGGCGGTAAGTCGACGCAGAGTGCACCCCACGGCTATGGGGCGAACTCCACCTGCTGGTTTAGTGAAAGCACAAAGCCTGGCGCCATAGAGGTAAGGGAGAACTTCCTGGGGCACTCCTCCCTTTAGCATGATATTAGCTACCGATGTCATAGCCTTGAGGGAAGCCAGGGCAGCATCCCCCGCTGATGATGAGATCATGTCCTTGAGGAACTGAGGACGGCAGTTGTCGGGACCTGGTGCCGAGCCATTGGGGAATAGCTTGATTGATTTTAGAACCTCTGGGTAAGATAGCTCGAGGGTCGGGACATCTGCTTCCTCTAATGACGGTACTCCGTGGAAGTCATCTGATGGGCGTGTAGGATGAAGGAGTCGGAGGGCTTCAAGGGTCTCTGAGGTGGCTGGGGCTATAGTGGCTGATGAGGATGCTAGTCGTGCAGCTGCTTTCACATTTCCTTCTTCTATCTTAGAGGCTATCAATTTCCCAAGCATGTCATCCGAGGATTGTTGAGTCTTGGGCTTCAGATGGGATGGAAGGCTAGTCGTAGGCAGTACTAGTATTTCTTTGGTGTTCTTGACCATCTCTTCAAATTCCAACAGTTGGTCCTTTACCTTGGCTGTGAGTGATTTGCAGGCTGGACCGATAGCCCTCCGGCCACGTCTGGACCTTGATCCCTGGGAGGGTACTCTGAGAGAGAATGGAAAGGCCAGCAGGTTTAACCAGTTTGACTGACTGTTGTTGAGGACGATGGCATCACAGAGACTACTGTAAAGTGTGGCTGCTTTTAGTCTTGCACCCCTGGGGATACGAGTCAGGGTTCTGATCCTAGTGAGGGTTTCGAATGCACTGCTAAGTGAATCTGATATGGCGCTCTGGCTGGCTACCACAGGAGCAGGGGATGGAGTGTCATTGGTAAACGGTTGGGACAGTAGTCCGGGTGACCCTTGAGACATGGCTGGCTGATTAGAGTGTAAGTCGGGTGGAATTGCAGCTTCAGCAGGAGCGGAGGAACCGGTGGCTGGAAATGTAATGATGGAACCTGACCCAGGACAAGAGGTGCCTTCAGTGGATCTGTGTTTGCGCAGCCCTCCCTTGGGGTTGACACAGCATAATTTAGAGCAGGTGGTGCATGGGAACTTGAGGGACAGTCCTCCACTGGTAACGGTGGGAGGTTGTCCCGGCTCTAGCGGTGCAATTGATGGAGTATGGGTAAATAGGGGTGGATGAGAGTTCGGGACCAGAGTGGGGTCTCCAATTTGATTGTTATCCTGGGAGGATTCGGCTGATTGGATTGGAGGTTGTTTCGGCTCTAGCGGTGAGATTGATTGTGTATGGTTAAGCACGGGTGGGTGAGAATTCGGAAACGGGGTGGGATCTCCAATTGGAGGTGGTGTAGGTGTCGATGCCTTCTGTTGATTGGCTGACCAAACTAGAGGGGCATTTCTGGAAATATCAGAATACAGATCACTACGATGCTTGGAAATGGTAATATCATTGATATCCTCAAAATCCGATCGTGAGTAACCTTCAATACACCACTTTGCATACCTACAGATATATACCCCACATTGATAGGTGTTGTATTGCACCTTTTGAATGGAGGGATAAACGGTAATTGGGGGGAGGTCCACATTGTAATGAATGGCAACAAGATGCACCCATTCTTTGATAGAATCAACAACTGTTTGGTTAGAGCCCCCCAGTGAGTCGAAAAACCAAATTGCTGACTTTAAAGGGGAGTAAACAGCAAGGGTCCAGTGGCAATTGTTTACATTTATAGGGAAAAATATGAAATCGTTATCAAAAACTGGCACTGAAGCGCCCTTGCTCAGACTCTGTATGTTCTTAAAGCCGCCTTCTTGAAAGATGTCAACGAAATGAGAGTTAAAAACTCTTGCATGGTCGTTGTAGCCTAAACACAAGCTGGATATAACTGCTTCAACAATGTTATCTGTCAACCAGTTTTGCCCATTTAACGATTCTATATCGTGCCTCGAGAGAGGCAGACCTCCAAATTCGTACATGTCTTCAGATTCGGGAGGTGGGTCTGCTAGAAGCTCACTATCAGTGAGACTAATGCAGGGTATTTCCATGATTGATCGTTTGAAGGAAGGAGGCCTTTAGTTTGTTTAGCTAGTCGCATTCATTTGGACGTGCAGACGCACCATCACCGCCTACCATCGACAATAAATGGACATGGTTCTGTTTTTATATACAATCTAACTCAAAAAACCATTACTTATATCACTCTAAAATATATAATAATTACTTATATCACTCTAAAATATATAATAATTACTTATATCACTCTAAAATATATAATAATTACTTATAACACTCTAAAATATATAATATTTTCTTATATCACTCTAAAATATATAATATTTTCTTATATCACTCTAAAATATATAATATTTTCTTATATCACTCTAAAATATATAATAATTACTTATAACACTCTAAAATATATAATATTTACTTATATCACTCTAAAATATATAATATTTTCTTATATCTCTCTAAAATATATAATAATTACTTATATCACTCTAAAATATATAATAATTACTTATATCACTCTAAAATATATAATAATTACTTATATCACTCTAAATATATAATATTTACTTATATCACTCTAAAATATATAATATTTACTTATATCACTCTAAAATATATAATATTTTCTTATATCACTCTAAAATATATAATAATTACTTATATCACTCTAAATATATAATATTTACTTATATCACTCTAAAATATATAATATTTACTTATATCACTCTAAAATATATAATATTTTCTTATATCACTCTAAAATATATAATAATTACTTATATCACTCTAAAATATATAATATTTACTTATATCACTCTAAAATATATAATATTTTCTTATATCACTCTAAAATATATAATATTTACTTATATCACTCTAAATGTATAATATTTTCTTATATCACTCTAAAATATATAATATTTTCTTATATCACTCTAAAATATATAATAATTACTTATATCACTCTAAAATATATAATAATTACTTATATCACTCTAAAATATATAATATTTTCTTATAACACTCTAAATGTATAATATTTACTTATATCACTCTAAAATATATAATATTTACTTATATCACTCTAAAATATATAATATTTTCTTATAACACTCTAAATGTATAATATTTTCTTATATCACTCTAAAATATATAATATTTTCTTATATCACTCTAAAATATATAATAATTACTTATATCACTCTAAAATATATAATATTTACTTATATCACTCTAAATATATAATATTTTCTTATATCACTCTAAAATATATAATAATTACTTATATCACTCTAAATATATAATATTTACTTATATCATTCTAAAATATATAATATTTACTTATATCACTCTAAAATATATAATATTTTCTTATAACACTCTAAATGTATAATATTTTCTTATATCACTCTAAATATATAATATTTTCTTATATCACTCTAAAATATATAATATTTTCTTATATCACTCTAAAATATATAATAATTACTTATATCACTCTAAAATATATAATATTTACTTATATCACTCTAAAATATATAATATTTTCTTATATCACTCTAAAATATATAATAATTACTTATATCACTCTAAATATATAATATTTACTTATATCATTCTAAAATATATAATATTTACTTATATCACTCTAAAATATATAATATTTTCTTATATCACTCTAAAATATATAATAATTACTTATATCACTCTAAATATATAATAATTACTTATATCACTCTAAAATATATAATATTTTCTTATATCACTCTAAAATATATAATAATTACTTATATCACTCTAAATATATAATATTTACTTATATCACTCTAAAATATATAATAATTACTTATATCACTCTAAATATATAATAATTACTTATAACACTCTAAAATATATAATATTTTCTTATATCACACTAAAATATATAATAATTACTTATATCACTCTAAATATATAATATTTACTTATATCACTCTAAAATATATAATATTTACTTATATCACTCTAAAATATATAATATTTTCTTATAACACTCTAAATGTATAATATTTTCTTATATCACTCTAAAATATATAATATTTTCTTATATCACTCTAAAATATATAATAATTACTTATATCACTCTAAAATATATAATAATTACTTATATCACTCTAAAATATATAATATTTTCTTATATCACTCTAAAATATATAATAATTACTTATATCACTCTAAAATATATAATAATTACTTATATCACTCTAAAATATATAATAATTACTTATATCACTCTAAATATATAATAATTACTTATATCACTCTAAATATATAATACTTACTTATATCACTCTAAAATATATAATATTTACTTATATCACTCTAAATATATAATATTTACTTATATCACTCTAAAATATATAATATTTACTTATATCACTCTAAAATATATAATATTTTCTTATAACACTCTAAATGTATAATATTTTCTTATATCACTCTAAAATATATAATAATTACTTATATCACTCTAAAATATATAATAATTACTTATATCACTCTAAAATATATAATAATTACTTATATCACTCTAAATATATAATAATTACTTATATCACTCTAAAATATATAATATTTACTTATATCACTCTAAATATATAATATTTACTTATATCACTCTAAAATATATAATATTTACTTATATCACTCTAAATATATAATATTTACTTATATCACTCTAAAATATATAATATTTTCTTATAACACTCTAAATGTATAATATTTTCTTATAACACTCTAAATGTATAATATTTACTTATATCACTCTAAAATATATAATATTTACTTATATCACTCTAAAATATATAATATTTTCTTATAACACTCTAAATGTATAATATTTTCTTATATCACTCTAAAATATATAATATTTTCTTATATCACTCTAAAATATATAATAATTACTTATATCACTCTAAAATATATAATATTTTCTTATAACACTCTAAATGTATAATATTTTCTTATATCACTCTAACATATATAATATTTTCTTATAACACTCTAAATGTATAATATTTACTTATATCACTCTAAAATATATAATATTTACTTATATCACTCTAAAATATATAATATTTTCTTATAACACTCTAAATGTATAATATTTTCTTATATCACTCTAAAATATATAATATTTTCTTATATCACTCTAAAATATATAATAATTACTTATATCACTCTAAAATATATAATATTTACTTATATCACTCTAAATATATAATATTTTCTTATATCACTCTAAAATATATAATAATTACTTATATCACTCTAAATATATAATATTTACTTATATCATTCTAAAATATATAATATTTACTTATATCACTCTAAAATATATAATATTTTCTTATAACACTCTAAATGTATAATATTTTCTTATATCACTCTAAATATATAATATTTTCTTATATCACTCTAAAATATATAATATTTTCTTATATCACTCTAAAATATATAATAATTACTTATATCACTCTAAAATATATAATATTTACTTATATCACTCTAAAATATATAATATTTTCTTATATCACTCTAAAATATATAATAATTACTTATATCACTCTAAATATATAATATTTACTTATATCATTCTAAAATATATAATATTTACTTATATCACTCTAAAATATATAATATTTTCTTATATCACTCTAAAATATATAATAATTACTTATATCACTCTAAATATATAATAATTACTTATATCACTCTAAAATATATAATATTTTCTTATATCACTCTAAAATATATAATAATTACTTATATCACTCTAAATATATAATATTTACTTATATCACTCTAAAATATATAATAATTACTTATATCACTCTAAATATATAATAATTACTTATAACACTCTAAAATATATAATATTTTCTTATATCACACTAAAATATATAATAATTACTTATATCACTCTAAATATATAATATTTACTTATATCACTCTAAAATATATAATATTTACTTATATCACTCTAAAATATATAATATTTTCTTATAACACTCTAAATGTATAATATTTTCTTATATCACTCTAAAATATATAATATTTTCTTATATCACTCTAAAATATATAATAATTACTTATATCACTCTAAAATATATAATAATTACTTATATCACTCTAAAATATATAATATTTACTTATATCACTCTAAAATATATAATATTTTCTTATATCACTCTAAAATATATAATAATTACTTATATCACTCTAAATATATAATAATTACTTATATCACTCTAAAATATATAATAATTACTTATATCACTCTAAAATATATAATAATTACTTATATCACTCTAAAATATATAATAATTACTTATATCACTCTAAATATATAATAATTACTTATATCACTCTAAATATATAATACTTACTTATATCACTCTAAAATATATAATATTTACTTATATCACTCTAAATATATAATATTTACTTATATCACTCTAAAATATATAATATTTACTTATATCACTCTAAAATATATAATATTTTCTTATAACACTCTAAATGTATAATATTTTCTTATATCACTCTAAAATATATAATAATTACTTATATCACTCTAAAATATATAATAATTACTTATATCACTCTAAAATATATAATAATTACTTATATCACTCTAAATATATAATAATTACTTATATCACTCTAAAATATATAATATTTACTTATATCACTCTAAATATATAATATTTACTTATATCACTCTAAAATATATAATATTTACTTATATCACTCTAAAATATATAATATTTTCTTATAACACTCTAAATGTATAATATTTTCTTATATCACTCTAAAATATATAATATTTTCTTATATCACTCTAAAATATATAATAATTACTTATATCACTCTAAAATATATAATAATTACTTATATCACTCTAAAATATATAATATTTTCTTATATCACTCTAAAATATATAATAATTACTTATATCACTCTAAAATATATAATAATTACTTATATCACTCTAAAATATATAATAATTACTTATATCACTCTAAATATATAATATTTACTTATATCACTCTAAAATATATAATATTTACTTATATCACTCTAAAATATATAATATTTTCTTATAACACTCTAAATGTATAATATTTTCTTATATCACTCTAAAATATATAATATTTTCTTATATCACTCTAAAATATATAATAATTACTTATATCACTCTAAATATATAATATTTTTTTATATCACTCTAAAATATATAATATTTTCTTATAACACTCTAAATGTATAATATTTTCTTATATCACTCTAAAATATATAATATTTACTTATATCACTCTAAAATATATAATATTTACTTATATCACTCTAAAATATATAATATTTTCTTATATCACTCTAAAATATATAATAATTACTTATATCACTCTAAAATATATAATATTTACTTATATCACTCTAAAATATATAATATTTTCTTATAACACTCTAAATGTATAATATTTTCTTATATCACTCTAAAATATATAATAATTACTTATATCACTCTAAACATATAATATTTACTTATATCACTCTATAAAATGTATAATATTTACTTATATCACTCTAAAAGATATAATATTTACTTATATCACTCTAAAATATATTTTATTTTTTATATCGCTTTATCGTTTTTATATTTTAAATATAAAATGCTTTGAATGCTTCCGAGCACCAGCCAGAATTGTTATAGCCAATGTCTGAATGACTGAGTGCTCAAAGTATCAATGAATAGTCCAAGCAGTCTAAGAATAAAATTGCTTACAGTATTACCTATAAAAAAAATCGGGATATCATTTTTTAAAACTTTATCGCTACTTTTTATCAAACTCGCGTCACTCAATAAATGTAATAAATACCTAGAAAATCGTGAAAAAATAGTCCTAATATTTTTTCCGAAGTAGGCCTATAAATATTTATTATATTCATTTTCATACAGTTGGTCTGGCAACTGGAGCGTGGGTAGACATGACAGCGACCACCGAAGAGGATTGCAACGTATTCGGATTAAATTGCGATATAACATGCCATTGGAAGTGGAGAGGGGTGAGTAGAACTGCCTCATGTAGTGGCCTCGTCGTATCACACGGCTCGCCCCATCCAAAAGACGTGTGCAAAAAATTGCAAAAAAGGGTCAAAAAAAATAAAAAATGTTCTTCGGCCGTTAGGCCAGAGATTGTACACAAAGTCTAACGACTTATTTCCAATGCGGTCCCCCCAGAACTATACTCCCAGAGGAAACTCCAATACTCATTTAGCTACCACTTAAGGATGCCACCAGAGATCCCCCATGGTTTTTCTCTTTAAAGCATTCTTGCCGAAACCAAAATTCGTCTGGCCCCCATGCGATTATTGAACCCAAGAAAAACCCGAGAGAAAGACAATGCAAGGCCCAAGGGAATGAAAGATAAATTCAGACATTGCGTTTAACCAAAGAGTGACCTAACTACGTACGTACTATAACATTACTAGGTGGGGTAAAGGCTCGGACATTGGAAATGAAACCTCAGTAAAAAGCGACCTAAGTAACAATACTAATATATTGTATATATATACGGGGAGAGATAGTCATTTGTAGGGCTCCTCACTGATTGGTTCATTCCGGTTTAAAAACCTGTAAACCTTTGATATGAGTAGGGAATACAACTTAATTGAAACAGCGTCTGCCATAGTCTACTATGTTAAAGACTTCACCAAACGACTCTCGCCCCGCCCACTTACTATGGTTACCATTGTGCATATGTAACATATGTCACCACTGTGTGTGGTATAAGACCAGTCCATAGACGGAAGTAATTTAATTAATTAGTATATTCTGGTTGGCGTTTGACCTTGAACCACAATAGGTAAAACCCAATATAGTAAGTAGGTGGGTTGCAGACGTTTGGTAAAGTCTTTAACATGATAGACTATGACAGACGCAACAACTAAAAAAGGTAAATAAACACCGACTAACGGCAGCAACCGACAATACTACAATTCTACACTTATTGCTAAGTAACAAGTTGTGGGGCGAGCCGCAAAGTGAGTGTCAGGTTATAGTATTTATAATATTATTTTTAATTTGATTATTGTACTTATATGGGGAGGGGCGAGCCATGACGTGAGTGAAAGCATATAGGTGTCATCAGCGAGTTGTCTTATCACCGTCTGTCACCGCCATACATTTTTGATTGCTAATAACTCAGTTATTTCGTGATTTGATGAAAAAATGGGGCGAGCCATGTGTTATAATATTATTTTTAATTTGATTATTCTACTTGATGGGAGGGGGCGAGCCATGAAGTGTGTGAAAGCATATAGGTGTCTTCGGCGAGTTGTCTTATCGCCGTCTGTCGTCGTCATAATTTTTTTATTGCTAATAAATCAGTTATTCCAAGATTCGATAATTTATAATTATAGGTATTTATAATTTTATTATTTTACTTAAATCCGTCACCATTTATATTTTAAAATTTCTCCCATCACCTTACCCGTTTATCCCGCTATCACCATCTGTCCATTCTTCTTAATCCCCCACATCATCGCCTTTGCCACCACCATCCAACATCTCCCAAATTCCCAACAACATTTCGATTTTCTTCTCCATCGCTTTCTCCCGTGCACAGCTCTCCACCTCCTGTGCTCTTCTATCTCCCTCAGCCTCCATTTCCAACTCCCAATCTTCTCCCCACACACTCGAGTTATTTTTCGCCTCTTCCTCCAAATAATAATTTTTCTCTTTCTCTTCCCACTCATTTCTCGGATTCAACAATCTCTCCACCCGCGCTTCTTTTTTTTCTCTCTCGTAAATCGCAACCAGTATCATCTCATTCTCCTTATCAATCTCATCCGCTACAATCTCATTTTCTCCCTCCTCATCCATGTATAATAAATAAAGTAAATATGTGTATAATAATAAATGTATAATACTATAAATATATAAATTTATATAACATTTTAATAATATTTATTTCAATCGATAATTTATTATATCAACAAATAATTTAACAATTTAAAATTTTCCACCACAAAATAATAATTATTATTTAACCATGTCTGGCTCGTTACAGCGACATAGCTAGGTGTTATATTCGCGATGAGATCAATTTTTCGCTTAAGCGCTTGTTCTTTCATGGCTTGAGGTGTTTTCATCTGAGTGCTCACATCCCCAATGAGGGTATCAATATCCTTATAATCATTCTTTTTTTCAGCACCGTCTCCCCGTTCATTTTCCGCAATCGTTGGCAACCAGATTTTTTTCTTGCCCATTTTCTTAGCGGTGACTTTTACTGCCTCGGACGTCTTCAGCTGACTAGTGTTGTTCAGCATTTCAACTTTCATTAGTTCCTTGTCCGCTAATTCATCAATCACAGCCTCAACAACTAACTTTTTAATCGGTAGAAAGTCACACCCAGTCGGAATATTGTGGCCTTCGTACTTCTGTAATTCCTTAATTATCTTGACAATTGTGTAATCTTGACATAATATTTGTGTTGTTTCAATGGATGAAAATAACCTCGGTGTCGAAGTTGTGGCGTTGAAGTCGAAGCTGTCGAAATTACCTCTGGTGTATTCCTTGTAATATTCAATAGCTATTTTCTTATAATTGAGGAAGTCGAATAGGAATCTTATGTTCTGGTAAGTAAGACTTACTGATTCTTGCACGCCGTTGCGGCCTTTGTTGGCATCACCCCCAGCGATTGAATCGAACGTATTTCCCATTAAATGCTTTTATTTTTATTCCTTCCTCCACAAACTCTTACCTGTAGCCACTGTTACGTATGGGGCGGGTGCCCTGCTAGTAGAGCTACTGCTTAATGGCATCATTTTTGGTTGTGATGGTTTCACAGATTCCATCAACAAATTTTGTGAAATATTAAGTGTAAAAATAATCAATAATATTGTGCTAAAACAATGTGCGAAAAATATGAAATAATGAATTAACCCGAATGATGAAATAAAGTATTTTACGGCGTATTTATAATAGAATGATGGGCTATCGGGATATCGGGTTTATTTTAACCACTCAACCAGTTTAATCGCTATTGTCCTGCGATAATTTTTTTTGAAAAACTTCCCAAATTTCAATGGAAATATTTATTTACGCTTAAATTGGTTGACGTAAGTGGTAACAGCTTTTCGCTGGTGATTATTGTGACCAGCATAAATTTCTAGACACATACACCAAATTTCCACAGAATATTACTCATGGTTAAATATGTATGGTAATATGGTGGTATTAACCGCGTAGCTTCTTGGAAGTTTCATAATTTTATGCATGAGCGAATTTAATTTAATGCTGGCATCATAAAACTTTCTCGTCAAATATTTACTGTAATCATTTAATAAAAATGAACGATCACGGCGAGCGAACGAATGACGTTTTAAAGACACACCCATTATAAATATACCCATTGGCCAAAATATTATTGATTAAGCGGTATGACAATGTCAGGGCAGCTTGAGTCTATAGATAAGATCATTTTTTCAAATATATTATTCATTATTTCATTTCTTTTCGGAATTTTTTTAGGTAAAATACGCCGTAATAAAAATTGTTTCCAATGATACAACCTGAAAATTGTTACTGAGGGCCTAATTCAATTATTCCAATAAAAATTGAATTGTTAACCCCAACAGCTCGAGTGCCTGTATGTGGAATGTGGATCATATAGTCCGGCTGGGATTGACATATATAGCGCTGTGAATAGAACAATAGAGCCGTACTCGCGAATATTAATTGAGACCGGCTTTAAAATATATTTACCCGTCAATTATTTTGGAAGAATTACATCGACTTTTACCTTGGCAAAAATTGGAATCGATGTTGTCGAATGTGTGTTGGATGCGAGCGTTGCACGCAGTAATATAGATCAACTTGTAATCATATTGGCTAACAACACATCCAAGGAATACGTTGTTACAGCGGGCGATAAAATTTGTCAGCTTATATCCCAACAATGTAATGCGCCAATACTCTATGTTTCTAATATTTATTCGGATGATTATTTTGGGTTTTTACCGACGAATTTAACGCCATATAGGGAAGATATTAATTCGGCAGTTCACCGTACATATTAAATATGTGACATTAAACGCATAACATCGGTTGGTCAATACTATTTCAATACTCTTACACGCGTTTATAAAGCCTAGTCAATAGAGCATATAAATAGGATAATTTGTCAGTTCAGTAAATTTTGGTTGGCTAAACGGTTTCTAGTACAGGGTGGCTGACTGGGTATTGGATATATTTATCTACATATAATCTACCGCATCTCCTTCATCGGTATAATATTAATTATGAATTAAATTTAAAGCATAAAGCAATATTGTAAATATATTTTCTGTACCTACGTTAATAATATATTATAATTGTAATAATTTTAATGACGGAGATTGATTGCATTTTTTGTGTTGTACTGTACTTAAGAAAATTTATTTACAGCATTTAAGCACACATTTCAATGGGTATGTTTGCGATAATTGTAATTGCCGAACTACTTCAGAAAGATTAGCAATATTTCACAGTAATAGATGTTGTGGGTTGTCTCGCCCGAATTATACCTACCACAATTATGCGCTATCCTGTCTGACATGCTCTGATGATTTCGAAAATTTCGATTCATATTTGAACATAATTGCCATCAAAACCCTTACAATTCTCACAAACGTAAACATAATAAAAAAACAATCAGAACCGACATTTCAACCGGATCTCAAAGTTGGTTCGCCTGTAAGCGTTACAAACAGCTCAGATATACCCAGCGAAGGTTTTCATCTCTCAAAAACATGTCACAAATCACGCGTTCAAGAATTTACCCATTATGTGCCATCTAATGAGATGTATCCGGATGTGCCGAATTATTTAAATTATATGGGGATATATGCTTCACGCGCTTTTAACTTGATTGCGTCGACTTTTATTGATATGTTTTATAAAGTGTGGGTGATTGCTTCGGTGATAATGGAACGTGGTGATGCTAATTATACTTTACAAGATGAATTCCATTTTACTTCGATATTCATAATTCACAATTACTTCATAATTGTGATTGATAATTACTACTTCATAATTACATTGAAAATAGCGCGGATCTTGATGTGTGGTACTCCACAGTCATTTCCCATATCAGCAAAAAAATATCGCAATTTATTAGGCGGGGTAGCGGTTGGAAACTTGTAACTGTATTGTGCATCAAACTTACTATTGTGTCATACTTGCGATTGGTATATCATTTTGGACATAGTGGTGATGCCAACCAATCAATTCCAACAAAATTAAAAAATAAACATTGTATAATAAATGTACCGTGTAATGAAGGCGAATGTTTTAAGTGAGCGGTCCTGACAGCAAAATTTTCAAAACATATATTAGATGATCACACACTGCGCCATGTTTCACGCCAAAGTTCTTATAATCAGTATTTAGGGTTTTTTAATTTAAGCAAATTAGATTCTACCCTATCATGGAAACTAAATATTCTAAAATTTGAAAAAAAATAATCCAAATTATTTAATAAATTTATTGTATTTCGATAGAAGATTTCCTTTCTACGACAACCGAGCGCTAAATAAGCTGAAGGTAAAAGACTGCAAATTTTATTGCTTATTGAACGTAAAAATTTAACGTCAACAAATCACATCATTGGGGTTTCCAAATTAAATATATTATTTAATGGTCGTGGGGAAAGCAATAGCGACACTCATTGTCTTCGTTGTGAGCGATGTATTCGTGGCTTCTACAGTCCAAATGAGTTAGAACGCCATAGATTGGGGTGTTGGCAAGGTGGGCGCCAAATAGTGGATATGCCATCTAGACTGAATTTAGGTTTTACTAATTACTATAAGTCTGTGAGTACACCTTTTATAGTATATGGGGATTTCGAAGTGGTGCTAGCCCCAACAAATAATATAAAAAAATATTATATAGCCGAACTCCCTTCGGCTGCTTCATATTTGATTGTCCCCAATAGCGAATTAATTAACCCACGAAATTTATTTTTGTCTACATTTAGACAAAATATTGATAATAACTCGGTACAGAATTTTATCGATAGTCTGGTTTTTGATTTATTTAAGTTTTATGAATGGTCTA
This sequence comes from Nemertoderma westbladi, assembly GCA_032718475.1. NCBI lineage: Eukaryota > Metazoa > Xenacoelomorpha > Nemertodermatida > Nemertodermatidae > Nemertoderma > Nemertoderma westbladi. The sequence continues at coordinate 44,798 of JAUCBJ010004634.1, forward strand.
CCTTTAACACGCACCACCCCAAACACCTGGATCACACACAACACCAAGCTTACATGCATGCCACAAATTGCTTTAATTGTAAATCATTTTTTCAGGAAGATATAAATCCAAGTGTAATGCATCACAACCATTACAACGGAGCTTTCATTGGTGTGGAGTGTATTTCCTGCAATAAACAATTAAGTGTGAAACGTCACCTATTCCCAGTAGTCTGTCATAATTTTTTTTCATATGATTCCCATTTAATTTTACAAAAAGGGTTCGCTGATAAGAAATATAAAAACTGGAACATTAAAACCATTGCAAAAACTGCTGAAAGGTATATCTCACTTCGCATCGATATTCCAATGTCAGAAGCACTTAGTGTGCTCAGTTATGCTATTCCGGAAAAGGATGTAAGAGGACTCCCAACCAGCAAATCAATAACTATACATTTTATTGATTCATTCGCGTTTATGGGGTTTTCCCTTTCTGCTTTGGCTGGGTTTTTGACAAAAGATGTGTTAGATTTAATAACCATTATCCCACACATTGTGAAGCAAATGAGAAAATTATATCCAAATGTAACCAACGAAATTTTACAACGTCTTTTACGACGTTTAGTCAGTTTTTCCTTATGAATATGTCGATTCATTAAGTAAATTGGGGGATACTAAATTACCACATCCGAAAGAATTTTACAGTGAATTAACATTAACATCTATTAGCCCTGAAGAATATACATTTGCTCATCTTTCGTGGGAACAATTTGGATGTGAGACACTTTTTGATTATTTGGAAGCTTACTTACATCTTGACGTGTTGCTACTAGCCGATATTTTCGAAAATTTTTGCGCTTATTGTACTAAACATTATTCGCTTGAGGTCTCAAACTAGTACACGATGGCGGGCGCGGGGGTCAGTTGGGACGAAACCTTGAGATATTCCAAGTCACATATTCGTCTACTCACAGACCATGAAATGTATTTAACATTCGAAAATTCCCTTAGGGGTAGAGTTTCTTACACCAACCTTCATATTGCAAATTCGAATATACCAGGCACAGAAACATACGACCGTAATAAACCTGAAGCTCATTTATATAATTTAGTTCTTTGTTGGAGAAACTTCCTTATTCTGACTTCGAATGGTTGGACGTTGATAGTGTCGATATCATGAGTCTGGAAATTGACGATATATACGGATATTTTGCCGTATTAGATCTTGGATACCCAACGACTATTCAAGATGCCACAGCCGAGCTTCCATTTGAGCCTGAGCATGTTAAACTCGATAGTAGGTATCTCAGTCCATACATGGAAAGCTCACACATCTCACACTAAATGTACCGGCAATCTTCTATTTAATTTAATGTGCGTTTAATTAAGATACCCTAGCACCTAAAGAAGGTTCTTAATTAAGGATGTGAGTGCTTAATTTGAGTACAAAGTTTAAAAGTAAAAGTTAAACTCTTTTCACCTTGTTGTAGGATATATATTATGGCGAACAAATTAAAAGAGAACGAGCGTAACGAGGCTTGTAAAGTGGGCGTTGCGCGAGTAAAGTTCTACACCTGTGCACTAACTATTCGTAAATGTCTAAATGACAAAGTTTATAGTAAATTGAAAAGTATATGATTTGAACAGTTTCATTATAAGTGCCTTTTTTTAATTAACAACGTATGATAGGGTATAGAAATGTTATGTATCAAAACAAACTACTGTAACATATTAATAATAACAATAACAATAACAAATTAAGAACGAATTAATAATATAAACAAAGTAATGAAACAGATTAACAAAAATAAATAAAATCAAAATAATAAAAAAATTAATGTAACACTTAAAAATAACAGAATTAATTAATACACAAATTTAAGTAAGCATAGATTGAATTTTATAAAGAGCAACATTTCAGCTTTCTCTGCAGCCAGACGATTTCGGAGTGGTGTATAAATTATACCAGCATGGGTGAACAGCTGTTCGGATGGCACACTGCTGGGGGTCGTAGCAAGATATATGCGTGCCATCCTGAACAAAGTCGGGTACTTAGAAGAATTGTCCTTCCGCCATGCCAAAACGTTGGATGAGTTATCAATTTGCTTTTCCATGAGATATGAGCGCAGTTCGCACACCCCCTCAGCAGCCGGAGCTGCATTGTCTGATTCCATAGAGGAGGTACCCAGGTCTTCTTCCTCACTTTCTATCATTTCCTCCGCCATGGTTAGTAAGTCACTACTACGCGCCGTATCTATTCTTGGGGCTTTGGCCACTGGGGGAGGCGATGGATCACAGAGTTTAATGGCAATACGTTCTGCAGCCTCACATGCTGAACTGCGCACGCTATCCGATGAAAACAATTTTAGTTTGCGACGTGGATCCAGAATAGCGGCCAGCTGAACTGGTTCAATACACACAATCTTGTCAAATCGTTTCTTCACAGCAGTGTGCAATGAATGCATGACAGTACGAAGCCCCATGAAGTCCGGTTCATTGTAACGACCTAAGAATAATATTAACTCCTTACTTAGAAACAATTCATCAGCAAGAGTAGCATCGCTGCCACTCAATGAGACAGTCATATCCTTGATGGGTTTAAGGATCTTGATCAGCTTGCGGAGCAGATCGATTTCAGATTTAGTGAGATTTATGTCGAAATCAACACAAAAGTGTATGTAGCTAACCTGCATTTCCAGTTGCCCCTCGACCATGTCAAAAGTAGAATTCCACCGACTATCTACATCCTGAATAAATGATAATTGCTTCGGGTCATACTTCTTCTGAATTTCGCGCAAATGATGACTGTCCTTGAAGCTCTTATTAAAGTGCTGTGAGATCTTCCGGCATTTGGAGACTGCATTGTTCCAAGATGCTTGCACTTTGATGGCCTCGCCAACTGCCAAGTGCAATTGGTGACATGCGCAATCAAGGCTAGTCAACCCCATGTCTCTGAATGCTCTGACCATGTTTGTTCCACCATCACGCAAATACAACATGCACATCTTCTTGTTTAAGACCCCACTGCTGAAGGTCCCCATGGAACTTGGCCTCAATCGTTGCATAGTTGTGTGAATCATCAAACTCAGACACACTGAGCACAACCTTGTAGCGCTTCGCTTTTTTTATCAATGGCGTGCAGTGTGAGACTTAGCAAGCTAACCTTACAGTTTTTGTTTGTCCATATGTCGGTGGTGAATGAGTACTTTTCGAAGCACTGGATGAAGTTGCGTACCATCTCAGACAACTTATTATAGATCTCAGGCACCTTAGTTTGCGAAAAAAAAACGTGCTTGACTTTATCTTATATTGCTTGTGTGAAGCATTAGGCGTCGAAAACCCAACCCCTCTACATGCAAGAAGGGCAAATCGTCAAGTGCCAGCATTTCTGCAATCAGTCGATCAACTTCCTTTGCTTCAGGGCTGTCATAGGCCCATGTCCTATTTCGATTCAGGCTTTGCTCGATAGTCAGCTGTGTTTTGACAGTTTCTCTTGCAGCAATAAAGCTAGATTAAGTAACCATCTCTGAATCTCGATCTTTCGTCATCCTCCCCTGTTCCGCTTCCAGCTCCTCCAGTTGATTGTGCTGCTTCTTGTGCACCAACCTCAGGTGCTTTTTCAGTGCAGTACATGATCCACCTCGCTTGAGCATTTTATTGCAGATTTTACATAGCCCATACTTATTCTCAAAGAAATGCCATGTTTGGCTTTTATCTACCTCTATTGGGGAGAAAAGTTCAAATGTCGATCGCGTGTCAGCTTGTTCAAGGTTTACCATCACCTCATTACTGTTCACCAACATTACTGTTGTCTCATTACCTTTTTCCAATATTGAAGCAGCTGATACCCCACTGCCACCCATTTCAAATTCGGAAACTTCATGCAACTGGTTCTCAACCGCTGAACCAATCTCACTACCTCCAGCATCATCAAATCCCTCAAATTCCTGTGAATCCTGAAAGTAACTTTCATCAGATGAATGGCTTGATTCCATGACAAAACGTGACATATAATGATATTATAAAGGCTAGGCAATAAATTCAAGTTATAAAATTCAAAATTCAAGTAGGCTTACCGGTTCTGGTACAGAGACTATAGTTGCAATGGGATCGGGATCCTAAAAATTGGCATCCTGATGGAAAATCCCCAACCCGATGGAAAAATATCGGGATTTTTCGAGATTTGCTAAAGCTGACTTTATATGACTTGTATATATATTGTATAAAAAAAATAATAAATTGAAATAATTCTCTAGGGGTCTATAATGTTTCAGTTCTATTTATTTATTTCTACCTTATACATTATATTGCATGTGTCTGAGTCTAACTTACCGGTAAATGTTTTATACAATAGAATAATTTTTTATTGAACGTAGTAAGAATTATTTAGGCCTATTCATATTCCCCGCCATACTGATTTTTTAAGAATGGTCGAATTGCATTTGTTTTGCGGTAGCGTTACTTATTTATGCCATTAGCTTGATCCAAACTTCAGTGGCCAAAGTTTACCAGGAGTTGGTGGTAGTTATTATTGATAACGAAAATATCAATAATTGTTGATTACCGAAAAACAATTAAGTGTTAGTTATTTGTACATATATCACCGGTGTCGTTCCCTAAAATCAGGATCCCCAGTTACAATTACAGTATATGCTATCACTGATATGTAATAAATAAACTAAAAAACATACTGTATTTGTGATAGCATACCTACATAGCGCATAGTGAAAATTGGCCAGACAAAAGCAACAACACAGTCGGTCATTATGCTAGAACCTCTACCGTTAGTTGTATAATGACAACCACAACATACTGATTACTGAACATAAGGCTTTAAGTTAAGGTAGATAACAATATCGGATTACTACAGTATTAGGAGGCCTACATAATGAAACTGGAAGTTTACACTATCAACCAGATACCGGCGCAACAGGCCTATCTGGTTTCGTTTATACATACTGGTCTCAGTTCGTTCATTCGTACACGGTACCTGTTTGTGATATAATCAATTGCAAGTACAAAAATAAGCAAAGTCTCTGATCTCTGGCTCTGGTCTCCGGTATTTTTCAAAATAATTCTCTGGGTAGGGCTCTGGTTCACCGGGATTAAGAAAAACAGGTCTCTGTTGCAACTCTAGTGACATGTCTTCGTTATGGCGACAGCTGAGAAAAATCATGATATAGGATCTGCATGGGGGCATAGCTCACACGTAAGTCCAGACTAGACCTGCGTAGAGATACAATTAGTGGATCTAGTCTATCGCCCCCTAGCGGATGTTACAACAATGTTTCCATATGTAAATTATATATATTGTCGCTTTTCCACCAGTTCGTGGACAGTTTGAATGTTTTATTCATAAAGACAATAAAATTAATATTTATTACTGCAGGGAGTACGGGTGCCATCTTCTATATCCCCTGAAACTGATGATTGTAACTACGAATATGGTGCGCTAACGACTGCGGGATATAGAGATAAAGATAAAGGCAGTTATCTTAGATACATTTGTATGAATTCACCGGGTAAGTAGAGGCCTATATAAAACCAGATTCATTCAGCCTCTGTGCACAATTTTGGTCTCTTCTGAAAACATTGGTTGATGTGTGAATAGAGTTGGATGGTTGACATTGACAACATCTATATCCAAGAACATCGGATTTTTCATGAAGACACTGCCATCAAGTTTAGCAGCAATAAAAATTGTTAGAAATTTATCATCAACCTTGTTTATCGGAGAGGAAAAGCAATATCAAAGGATATGAGAAACCAATAATATACCGATATGTAGCGAGATATGATATTACATGATGCTACCAATTAATTATGAGAATGTATGCACTACGTGATATCAGAGTGTGAGGTGTGAGTTTGAAAGCATGTGAATATAAAAGTGGATGGTATCATTAGGGCCAATTAACATTGCCATTGTATCATAGCTAATTGTTATGCGTGTAGTACATAAGAGCTTCATCTATTTTGGCCTTTAATGTAACTTCATACTCTCTTTACTCAGTGTTGCTATCTTAATTGATCACTACCGACCACCATACCTGTGTCATGATGACCTGTGTTCGTTCACCGGTTACACATTCACCTGTTTAGACAGTGCATTATTAGCACCATTCGTTCACCCGTTTAGGAAGTGCATTATTATTATATTGACATGAAGTTGGAGCTATATATATACGAAGGATTGTTTCATTCGTGAGGTATCTCATGATTGATCTGTAGACTTTATTAAAACCGACCCGGTTTGTTTAAAATTTTAGATTTAAAATAATTAATTAGATAAAATAAATACTAATAAAATAACATTATGGCTATAAACTAAAATATTATGGCTATAAACTAAGTCAAGTGTGTTTAAGTACAATGCCAGTAGTAAGGTAGATTTACAGGCCATGACGTGCGAATAATCATATGGTGGTTCCCTGTAGAACTTGCAGACGCATGATGGGGGCAATAGCATATATTCTGGGAAGTCTAGTTTAGTTGAGGAGCCTGTGTTGATTTCGCCATTATAGGTAGGCAATAAAAGTTGCAAGGTTTGGGAATAAAGTATGATTGCAGCATATTGGAAGATCAGGATGCATTAATAGCAACAACACATGAGGACATTATGGAAAGTTTATTAATGTATTATTGCTGAAGTTAATGTAATGAATGATCTTTCAGAAGAGATTGATTTTTTTTAATAGAACAGATATACAGATGATATATTACAAACTAAGTATTCTCAGCAAAGATTTAATACTTAAACTGTGATTTTCTACAACTTCCCTTTCACTTTTTGTCTGTTTTTCATTCTTGTTACTCTATTATTTTTTGTTCACAGATATACCATCGCCAGGAACCTTTGAATGCCCAGATTGCTCGGAAGGGTTAGTTACCGAATGTAAGACAGGGTTCGCCGCAGTAATGCACGAGGGCTATATGAGTGGTGCCATGGACTCGATGTGTATAAGTAAGTATGATACAATGGGTGATACAGTAATACCAATTAAACCGTGCGAACTAGGATTAACTGGAGTTCTGACTATTCGCCCCCTAGCTGCAGACAGAGGAACTGTAAGAGTCTGTCTGTGTGCATAATTTCTAATTAAGCAATGCTCGTAGGTTACTCCTAGCAAATTTCAGATGAATCTGATGTTTGGTTCTATAATTACAGCTACTTTACGTTTCTGTTAATTCGCCCCTTAGCGGCAGACTAAGGAACTATAGAAGTCTGTCTGTATGTAGAATTTCGAAACAACTTTTGATAGACTAAATGTGTTCCAAGTTTGGTTCCATGTCATCCATGATTGAACGACTTATTAGCGTTCAAACATTCCTGCTACACACACACACACACACAGCCCTACAAACACCCCTACAAACTAATAATAGCTGCTGGAACTCGAGCAGAGCTCCAGTGATAGTCATGGTGCTGTAGATGTTTTGTTTATAAGGAGAGTCTTTATTATAAATTTAAGATACTTAACTAACTCTCTCATTTAAATTGTCCAGAACATCCAACCTCTATAAGCGATCAATGCGACACGATTGGATGCAATTACGAATTCGGGGTATGTGAGAATGGGTTTATATCCAATGGGAAAGGAGATGACAATGGAAATGGAGACGGATGTGAAGGTTAGCTTCATGGGATTCGATGACGCTTTATAAACTACTGTAGATACTTATATCTTAATCACACTTTACTCTAGACAATAGACAAAAAAGTATTATAATTTATCGTCAATATTGTAGATCTCGACGCTATTGATACGGTTGTTGTGTTGGAAGGTACTGGATATGTTGTCTATGAAGATTCATTTATCTCGGCACGGTGTGACACCAATTTCGGAACATTTGCTGAATTTGATAAGTTTGTACATTTTAGTTATAATTGAATTACATAGGCTACTTCAGATTGCTGGGACGCAAATTCATCCCTCTCAATGGGAAAATCTATGCAAATAACAGCTGATTGCTCCCAATTTGTTTTGGTTAGAACATAACATGCCTCTGTAACCTGTTCCTTTCCCTTTGTTAATTTAACATTAAGGCGAAATATTAATTCGGTTGGGGTCCAATTGTCTTCTGTTTTTTACAGCAAATGTGGCAAAGTTCTACTTTTACTTTTCCGAAACTTTATCGCTAAATCGTTAAAACTTTATCGTTAATAGCTACATCGCTAAAACTTTCTCACTTTTGGGATCGCGTTCTATAGAAATACCTGGAAGATTCTCCATTTTAATATCATAAAATTATTCTCCAGCTACCGATGGGAGAAGGACGGTGTAGTGATGTCGTTTGAAACCGAGACCATACACTTTATGGAACCGCTCGGCGTTTACAGTATAGTTTGCAGTTTCTACACCAAGAAATACAGAGAGTACGAATTGAGTCCCCCAGTAACCGTTCAAGTAATACAATTATGTTAGTGAATATTTAACTAGAATTTATTTATATAATGGTATAATGAATGTTAGAACGACTTCTCATCTTCCCACCATATGGTCATGTATTCGAAACTGAGTGCAATCAAATATAACTAATTCAGAAGTGTTAACACTAATGAACCAACCCCAGTCCACACATCATTTATTTATTTGTACTTTCCTCCTGTTTCACTCTAACATACTTGTGGCCGGTAGGTCTGCTGTTATTAGAGATGTGATATTCAACTAAAGACTGCTTGTTCAATAGAAGTGGATTAGGTGGGAGAGTAAGTTTACTCCCCTATATTATTTCTAGCGATATTCGTAATATCTCCGTTGGACGCCCCAACTACGAATGGAGGTCTGTACGAAGTAATAGACGGAAATGAGGCGCAAGTTCGTGGGCCGGATAGATTCTCTCTCAAGTGCCTCTTCGAGATGAGTAACGATATACCCGGTGGCTGCCCCAATCCTATAGAGGTATGTGGCAGATTGTTAAAATACTGTTTACTTTGGTATACAAAATGTTGGTATGTATAGCTACTATTTATTTAATTATTATCTTCTGCTGGTTGGTTGTATTTCCACCACATACAGTACATATTCTATTGGTCAAGAGACATTCGCAGTATGTCGTCTACGAGTACACCTTGTTCATAATTGTAGTTGACTATGTTCTACGCATGTCCTTAGATCATCATAATGATGATGGGGTGATGATAACTCCACCTACTGGCTCCAGAAGTCGAGGAAATCCTGCCAAGTACCTAACTGATCTAGACTTTGCTGATGACTTAGGAGTACTCTCAGAATCACTAGAGGGAGCCCAACGGCTCCTCAGCTCATTAGAACAGGCTGCTTCTAGTGTTGGTCTCTTTATTAACTCCAGAAAGACCAAAATTTTGGCAGTTCACTTTGAAAGTCCTCAGCAAGTCTCTGACCGGATGAGCATAAGCTAAAAGGATGGTATGCTTGAGCATGTGGACGACTTCTGTGACCTGGGATTATGGATCCGGAAGTCAGGACTTACGTCATACGTAAGGGAAAGGCATGGGCAGCCTTGAATAGGCTTTCCAGGATTTGGAAGTCATCGAGAATTAATCGGAAACTTAAGGTCCGATTATTTTGCGCAGCAGTAGTACCAGTACTCCTCTATGGGAGTCCATGCTGGGCTCTAACTGCTGAGGACACCAAATCTCTGGATGGCACATTCACAAGAATGCTCCACCGGGTTCATTGTGTCAAGTACAATGCACACATCTCCAACCAGACACTATATAATATTGGAGGTGTCTCATTGGTTCCCCCAAGCTTGACACTAGAACAAAATCGCCTCCGCTTCTTTGCAGGACATTTCTTTCGCCGTGAGAACCAGCCAGTGCATAATCTTGTACCTTGGCAGCCTCATGGAGTGAATAAGCATGGTGGACAGCCCATGACTTTCTTGAGACGCATCTTAAAGGTTAAACGATTGTAGCGGCGCAATTTTGTCGACAAGCCGGCACAGCATTCTTAAAAATGCAGCTGCAATGCAGCATGCCGATCCTAGTAGTAGTATGACCCGTAATATAGTGTATTGTCTGATGAAATTCATAATTTTATACAAATCGTTGTTTCGACTGGAAAATGGTTGTAATATTGCTTTAAATTTCAAATCGACTAGATCAAATCACCGTCTTTGTTACCATGACGCCAGAATTTTCGATTTTGCCTGTAGATTCGCTTTAAGCGTTTTAAACAAGTGTATTGTGTAAAATCACCCCCGTATCGTAGCCATTATTAGTCGAAATTCTGTCATATCATCACAAGGATTCCTAATGTGTTACAATATCTGAATTTTATTGAAAAACATGTGAGATATAGCCGTTCAAAGATTGCAATAATTATTGTTCGCTGTAGGATATTTATTTATACTATTTAATACTTTCACATAATTCTAAATCGTTATTTCATGTACAGTATTTCATGAGTAGGTCTGCACCAGCGGTATGCTGCCTATGAATATGGGGTGATGGGGTGATGATAACTCCACCTTCTGGCTCCAGAAGTCGAGGAAATCCTGCCAAGTACCTAACTGATCTAGACTTTGCTGATGACTTAGGAGTACTCTCAGAATCATTAGAGGGAGCCCAACGGCTCCTCAGCTCATTAGAACATGCTGCTTCTAGTGTTGGTCTTTTTATTAACTCCAGAAAGACCAAAATTCTGACAATTAACTTTGAAAGTCCTCAGCAAGTCTCTGATCGGATGAGCATAAGCTCAAAGGATGGTATGCTTGAGCATGTGGACGACTTCTGTTACCTGGGATCATGGATCCGGAAGTCAGGTGAGGACCTTCGAATACGTAAGGGAAAGGCATGGGCAGCCTTGAATAAGCTTTCCAGGATTTGGAAGTCACCTAGAATTAATCGGAAACTTAAGGTCCGCTTATTTAGAGCAGCAGTAGTTCCTGTACTCCTCTACGGGAGTCCATGCTGGGCTCTAACTGCTGAGGACACCAAATCTCTGGATGGCACATTCACAAGAATGCTACGCCGGGGTTATTGTGTCAAGTACAATGCACACATCTCCAACCAGACCCTATATAACATTGGAGGTGTCTCATTGGTTCCCCCCAAGCTTGACACTAGAACAAAATCGCCTCCGCTTTGCAGGACATTGCTTTCGCGGTGAGGATCAGCCAGTGCATAATCTTGTACTTTGGCAGCCTCATGGAGTGAATAAGCATGGTGGACAGCCCATGACTTTCTTGAGACGCATCTTAAAGGACACTGGCCTTAAAGATGCGGATGATCTAGCAAATGTCATGGGTGATGGGGAGTTGTGGCGGTGCAATTTTGTTGACAAGCCGGCGCAGCATTCTTAAAAATGCAGCTGCAATGCAGCATGCCGATTCTAGTAGCAGCCTATGAATATCCGGAGGATAACATAAATTTATAATTTAATATTATTGATTAATTGGTATTATAAAACATTTCTACTAACATTTAGTGGTATAGAATAAATGTGGACAGTAGAGGTCGGTTCAAGAGTCTGGAGTTGGGTTCGGGTGACGCGTCTCAGATTACCAATGGAGCGACTATAAGGTTTCCAGAAACAACAGAAGTGGATCAGGGTTCGGTCAGCAACTTCCGATGGTCTTGTGGCTGCAAATTCGGAACGGATGTTACCCCCTTGATAAACCTTCCGAAAGAATTTTACAATGTTGATGTGATTGGTGAGTCGTTGTTAAATATGTAAGACCCTCAACCCTTAGTGTTTCATACTAAAACTATATAACAGTAGGCCTAGTACTGTAGTACATGTAGTTACAGATGTGGCACATTTCCTTGTAGCATGTTTTAATACCGAGGTATATTCTCGGCTGCAAGTGCAAGATACCAGCAGGCAGAATGTTATATTAAAATGGCTGTAAAGTGTAGATTATTATAATAATTAAATTAAAATTATAAACAATAATATGAAACCACTCATTAACCAAAAAACACTAATTATTAATTATTATTACATGTTGTGGCCGAAATATTGGCACTCACATTAACACCTTTTTGATCACCCTAAAGATCCGACCTCTCGTTTTTCCCCCCTCCCAACCCGAAACTCGAAAAAACACTAATGATAAATCAGTCTTCATTTCTATTGTGCCCGCCATGTAAATTTTTTGGTCTGCCAAAAAAGATTATTCTTAAATAAATCAACGAGAATTCATCCGTGCCGAACAACTGTTATTAATTGTTGCAGATCCGCCGAGAGTAGAAATGGTTATGCATCCTATTGTCGTGTTTGCTGGCGATACAATGAGAATCGCGTGCGACATCTCCCGTATAAACGCCCCTTCAGTTGATTACAGGTCAGTTGACGGGAATAAGTTGGCTTATTGAGGCTTTTTTGGTCCGCGTAACGAGACCTCTAGTAATCACTCCGTTGTTGATGTTGTTATTGATGTTTATTTCCAGTTTGGTTTTAGTTTTTTAACGCTTCATACGGCGCATTGGCGAAGTTGGTCGAGCGTTGGACTTGTGATCTCTAGGTAATGAGTTCAATCCCACTTGCCGGTGAATTTTTTTGGTTGTAAGATTAGTAGTAAAGCCATTCAAGGAGGAGACAGTTTATCATGCGTTAGTAGACGCGGATCTTTGCGCTATTTCGCGCTTGTTTATGTTATTTGCCTTTGATGTTTTATCAAGCACTCTATTATTTGCAAACTACATATATATATTTTATTTTCAGTGTCGGAATGTACCGAGACGAAAACCCCGGGACTAGAATCGAGATGGCGACCTCAGATCGGGTTATTTTTCTAGGTGCCAGTCGCGCCAACAACGGCGTATACGATTGCCGTGTTAAAATAGGTATCAGTTACTATAACAATTTGGAAGACACGAGGATTAGACTAAAAGTTATAGGTATGTTAGATGAAACTCTTTGGTAACAATAGGCCCTTGAATAGACCAAAGCACCTTGTGTTGAGTACTGACAGATTAAATTCCTTTGGTTGACTAGAGACGGGCCTAGCGGCCCGTGAAGCAAGTCGTAGGAGACAGTACGAGTCAAGTAAAAGCTTTTTGTTCTGTCAGATAATCAATTAGTGTGAGGGTAGTCCCGGTGGTGTACGAAAAATTTTCTAGACAACTTCAAACTATAATTATTATGTTGTAATCATCTAATGAATTATTGGTTGAGATTGTAATAACCAGCTAAAACAGTTAATGTTTTGTTTGATTACTGTCTGGGTTGTAGAGTAGAGTTAGAGTGATAATAAAACTTGGCAGAGAAAGTACTTCTTTGTTAGTTGCCCTTCCTATTGAATGCATTACCAGGCCATCTCTATACATTTTTCATGAGTGCCAGCTGGGTTTTATCATTGCGCCTATGCCAATTTTCGTGTTTTGGGGCTATTTTCGAAATAAAACAAGTTGAGATGTTTCAATTTAAACCGCGATTTACAAGTACCCTTAGAAATCTATTTTCATGGTCCATGCAAAATTTCATCAAAATCGTTTGAGCCGTTTTTGCTGTAGGTCAGCAGCCATTAGTCAGTAGCCAGTAGTCAGTAGCTTTTTTTTCTTATCACAGTAATCAAGTCTAACGACTTGCTAACTAGGGCACATATTTCTGATTAAAGCCACATGGCTGACTGTAGAGCACACCATGGCATGGGTTGTATAGATCGACTGATGAACTGTTTGTTGACCAACACAAATCTACGATCCCGGGCCCTTTTAGGTACCTGAAAATTGCCAATTTGTAATTTAATTTATATTTTTCAGTTATCAGCGCTGATTCTGTGAAAATGATAGAAATGCCTGGCAGCGCCATAGTAGAGGAACCTCCAGCAGTCGGCTGGTTCATGGTGGGGGAACCAATCAATTTCTTCTGTAACATAACCGAAGATATCATTGTAGACAATAATCTCGTGTTCGGTTTCTATTGGTTTAATGGACGCAATGCTATTGCTTCGCTAGAGGGCGTTACAACATTCGCTAAAGGAACAGTTAGTAACTGTTTATCAAAAAATACATAAAAATGAATGTTTATTTACAATATAAATTCAGGTGTGTAGACATATCTACTCTACGATGTCTACTCATTTCTTCCATTTACGATGGATTAATATTTTCATTTTATTTTAATAATAATAATTAGTTTTAAATTTCCCGCCTTGGCCTGTCTTTCTGTGTCTTTTCATTCATTGGTTAATAGGTTCGGTGCAAATACTAATTGTTTACTCTAAAATATACCATTTATTTATTTTTACAATATTGATTTGTTCTATTTTATACCAATTCAGCACTAATAATAATTAATAATATATAATAAAATAGCACATAATAATAATTGTAATATATAATAATACATAATTAATATCTCTATAACAGAGGGTTGGAACACTAGATAAGGAACTGTTTACGTTGGAAATGCCTCAGTACGAAGACTCCGGCCTCTACACGTGTCGCTCGAAATTAGCCTTGTCTAAAATCATACAATCATCCGACAGATTTGAGATTAATATTTATGGTGAGTTTTGTCGTCTTTACAAACTAAATAGTAATTCAGATTATACTTTCTGGTACTACAGGCAGACACACATTGCATTCCTTATCCTTTCTGCCCTTGTACCGGTACTACAGTCAGACACACATTGCACTCCTTATCCTTTCTGCCCTTTGTGACGGTACAACAGTCAGACACACATTGCACTCCTTATCCTTTCTGCCCTTTATGACGGTACTACAGTCAGACACACATTGCACTCCTTATCCTTTCTGCCATTGTACCGGTACTACAGTCAGACACACATTGCACTCCTTATCCCTTCTGCCCTTTATGACGGTACTACAGTCAGACACACATTGCACTCCTTATCCTTTCTGCCCTTTGTGGTACTACAGTCAGACACACATTGCATTCCTTATCCTTTCTGCCCTTTGTGATGGTACTACAGTCAGACACACGTTGCACTCCTTATCCGTTCTGCCCTTTGTGGTACTACAGTCAGACACACATTGCATTCCTTATCCTTTCTGCCCTTTGTGACGGTACTACAGTCAGACACACATTGCACTCCTTCCTTATCCTTTCTGCCCTTTGTGACGGTACTACAGTCAGACACACATTGCACTCCTTATCCTTTCTACCCTTTGTGACGGTACTACAGTCAGACACACATTGCACTCCTTATCCTTTCTGCCCTTTGTGGTACTACAGTCAGACACACATTGCATTCCTTATCCTTTCTGCCCTTTGTGATGGTACTACAGTCAGACACACATTGCACTCCTTATCCTTTCTGCCCTTTGTGGTACTACAGTCAGACACACATTGCATTCCTTATCCTTTCTGCCCTTTGTGACGGTACTACAGTCAGTAACACATTGCACTCCTTCCTTATCCTTTCTGCCCTTTGTGACGGTACTACAGTCAGACACACATTGCACTCCTTATCCTTTCTGCCCTTTGTGACGGTACTACAGTCAGACACACATTGCACTCCTTATCTTTTCTGCCCTTGTACCGGTACTACAGTCAGACACACATTGCACTCCTTATCCTTACTGCCCTTTGTAACGGAAAACGGTACTACAGTCAGACACACATTGCACTCCTTATCCTTTCTGCCCTTTGTGACGGTACAACAGACAGACACACATTGCACTCCTTATCCTTTCTGCCATTTGTGACGGTACTATAGTCAGACACACATTGCACTCCTTATCCTTTCTGCCATTTGTGACGGTACTACAGTCAGACACACATTGCACTCCTTATCCTTTCTGCCCTTTTAACGGTACTATAGTCAGACACAAATTGCACTCCTTATCCTTTCTGCCATTGACGGTACTATAGTCAGACACACATTGCACTCCTTATCCTTTCTGCCCTTTGTGATGGTACAACAGTCAGACACACATTGCATTCCTTATCCTTTCTGCCATTGTACCGGTACTACAGTCAGACACACATTGCACTCTTTATCCTTTCTGCCCTTTATGACGGTACTACAGTCAGACACACATTGCACTCCTTATCCTTTCTGCCCTTTGTGGTACTACAGTCAGACACACATTGCATTCCTTATCCTTTCTGCCCTTTGTGACGGTACTACAGTCAGACACACATTGCACTCATTCCTTATCCTTTCTGCCCTTTGTGACGGTACTACAGTCAGACACACATTGCACTCCTTATCCTTTCCGCCCTTTGTGACGGTACTACAGTCAGACACACATTGCACTCCTTATCCTTTCTGCCCTTGTACCGGTACTACAGTCAGACACACATTGCACTCCTTATCCTTACTGCCCTTTGTAACGGAAAACGGTACTACAGTCAGACACACATTGCACTCCTTATCCTTTCTGCCCTTTGTGACGGTACAACAGTTAGACACACATTGCACTCCTTATCCTTTCTGTCCTTGTACCGGTACTTCAGTCAGACACAACACATTGCACTCCTTATACTTTCTGCCCTTTGTGGCGGTACTACAGTCAGACACACATTGCACTCCTTATCATGTCTGCCCTTGTACCAGTGCTACAGTCAGACACACATTGCACTCCATATCCTTTCTGCCCTTTGTAACGGTACTACAGTCAGACACACATTGCACTCCTTATCATGTCTGCCCTTGTACCAGTGCTACAGTCAGACACACATTGCACTCCTTATCATGTCTGCCCTTGTACCAGTGCTACAGTCAGACACACATTGCACTCCTTATCCTTTCTGCCATTTGTGACGGTACTATAGTCAGACACACATTGCACTCCTTATCCTTTCTGCCATTTGTGACGGTACTATAGTCAGACACACATTGCACTCCTTATCCTTTCTGCCCTTTGTGACGGTACTACAGTCAGACACACATTGCACTCCTTATCCTTTCTGCCCTTGTACCGGTACTACAGTCAGACACACATTGCACTCCTTATCCTTACTGCCCTTTGTAACGGTACTACAGCAAGATACAATTGCACTCCTTATCCTTTCTGCCCTTTGTGACGGTACTACAGTCAGACACACATTGCACTCCTTATCCTTTCTGCCCTTTGTGACGGTACTGCAGTCAGACACACATTGCACTCCTTATCCTTTCTGCCCTTTGTGACGGTACTACAGTCAGACACAATTGCACTCCCTATCCTTTCTGCCCTTGTACCGGTACTACAGTCAGACATACATTGCACTCCTTATCCTTTCTGCCCTTGTACAGGTACTACAGTCAGACAGACATTGCACTCCTTATCCTTTCTGCCCTTTGTGACTGTTCTACAGTCAGACACACATTGCACTCCTTATCCTTTCTGCCCTTGTACCGGTACTACAGTCAGACACACATTGCACTCCTTATCCGTTCTGCCATTTGTGACGGTACTACAGTAAGACACACATTGCACTCCTTATCCTGTCTGCCCTTGTACCGGTACTACAGTCAGACACACATTGCACTCCTTATCCTTTCTGCCCTTGTACCGGTACTACAGTCAGACACACATTGCACTCCTTATCCTTTCTGCCATTTGTGACGGTACTACAGTCAGACACACATTGCACTCCTTATCCGTTCTGCCCTTGTACCGGTACTACAGTCAGACACACATTGCACTCCTTATCCTTTCTGCCTTTTGTGACGGTACTACAGTCAAACAGACATTGCACTCCTTATCCTTTCTGCCTTTTGTGACGGTACTACAGTCAGACACACATTGCACTCCTTATCCTTTCTGCCTTTTGTGCCGGTACTACAGTCAGACACACATTGCACTCCTTATCCTTTCTGCCTTTTGTGACGGTACTACAGTCAGACACACATTGCCCTCCTTATCCTTTCTGCTTTATGTGACGGTACTACAGTCAGACACACATTGCACTCCTTATCCTTTCTGCCCTTGTACCGGTACTACAGTCAGACACACATTGCACTCCTTATCATTTCTGCCCTTTGTGATGGTACTACAGTCAGACACACATTGCACTCCTTATCCGTCCTGCCCTTTATGACGGTACTACAGTCAGACACACATTGCACTCCTTATCCTTTCTTCCCTTGTACCGGTACTACAGTCAGACACACATTGCACTCCTTATACTTTCTGCCCTTTTAACGGTACTACAGTCAGACACACATTGCACTCCTTATCCTTTCTGCCCGCCTTTTAACGGTACTACAGTCAGACACACATTGCACTCCTTATCCTTTCTGCCTTTTGTGACGGTACTACAGTCAGACAGACATTGCACTCCTTATCCTTTCTGCCTTTTGTGACGGTACTACAGTCAGACACACATTACACTCCTTATCCTTTCTTCCCTTGTACCGGTACTACAGTCAGACACACATTGCACTCCTTATACTTTCTGTCCTTTTAACGGTACTACAGTCAGACACACATTGCACTCCTTATCCTTTCTTCCCTTGTACCGGTTCAACAGTCAGACACACATGGCACTCCTTATCCTTTCTGTCCTCGTACCGGTACTACAGTCACACACACATTGCACTCCGTCCTTTCTAACTATAGAAACGGTAATACTGTACAGGAAGAAATTTATGAAATTATTAATGTAATTTACTTTACAAGTAATATGGTAGTAGGATTTTTTTTTTCTCGATATGTATATTATAATTATCGCAAAAACGCACTAAATGATCAATAGGATATTGCTTGCAGTACAGATGGTAACAACTCCATTACACAGTTACAATGAGCAATAATTATGTAATATACAATACCATACCATACCACTCAAGTAATATGGTACCTCGCTTGTATGTTGTATGAAAAACTACTTTATTTTACAAATAGATCCATCCGTAAAGGTGCCTGGCAAACAAAAAGGGATGTTGTTGAGTATCTCGTTGGAGGGTCACCCTGTACTCCCCAGCTGGCAGCTGGTAATTGCTAATGACTCCGAACAAGTTCATTTTGTGTGCGACAACTTTGGCATGGAAACTGAAAGTAAGTAGTAACAACAAAATGTTAAGTTAATTGTTAGTTTTTATGATTTTAATTTTTTTACAACCGTAGATTTTTTATCCAATGATCTCATATTTTTCCGTTTATGAACATATTTATCGAAACTTTCCGCACAAAAGATTCCGTTTATATCTTATAGATAGATAGATTTATTTATACTTTATGTAAAAAACAATAACAAATACACCAAACAATGTACCGGTATAAAGGTATTGTCCAACATAACATAAAGGAATACCCCTAAAGCTTTGCAGCTTATTTCCAAGGGGGTCCTTTATGTTTCTTGGTTACAAATACAATATTACACTACGCTAACCTAAAACCAATATAAAACGTAATTACACTATGTACATGTACAACTTTACCGAGAGCGTGACAATGTCCGACTCAACGATAAAGATGTAACAGATTATAACAGATTTATCAACGTAGACCTCGTCCAAAACTAATATTTAATCTCAATCACTTTTTACAGGAGTTACATTTTATTCCGCCACACCAGAAGATAAAAAATGGAATATTTGGAAAAATGACACCAATATTACCACCTACACTCTCCCAGCCAGCGAGGTCTTACAGGCGGCATATAAATGCGAGATTAAGTTTACAAAAATTCGACAAATTCGCACTTCTAATATGTTTTGGATATACAAAACTCCGGATGGTAAGTCGGTATGATCCTAAGGCCTAAAGGGTACATTATCTCTAACAGTAGTTTATGTCAGGGGCGAGCCATAAAGTAAGTGAAATTTATACAAACTATTTAGTTTGTACAAAAAAGGCACTATAAGTTCCGTCTCCACTTGTCTCAATAATTATTGTCGAATGTCAATATCTATATGCGACGCCCCTATCAAGTTTGGTGACAATAAGTGCTGCCAGTATGTTTACAGTGGGGGTGTACGGGTTATTCATTCATTTTAACAAATCATATGTAAATTATTTTATATTTTGGTCAACAGGTAACACCTGTGACGAAATCAAAACTGATATTTGTGTTGACGGACAAATTTCCGGTTAGTAATATTATATAATTATATGACTAATTCTTGTCTAGGCCTATCGAGCAAATTATTTATTAGAATTTTCTAGGTTTCTCTCCGTTACATTGCTTATATGTCCATCCGTTATTTCCTTCCAATAGGTCAGAAGATCTGTCCGCTTGGTCACATACCAGATCCAGTCAACGTTGGCTTTTGCGTTCTGTTTCAGTGTGGGACTGTGAATTCGGACCATTGCTTCACTCAGGGGAGACCTTGGAGTCTGTATGGTTGGTTAACTTTTAATATTAATTAGAAAAAAATAATAAAATAAATAAATAAAATAAATAATCAACTAATTTACACCAGTCAGGTTTCACACATTCTAGAAGTTGGGTGCAGGTTAGGTGCCTTATTTATTCATATTTAATACAATAAATATGTGGGGCGAGCCATGAAGAAAGGGTGGACTTATCATAGGAGTACCATTAATCAAGCCGTCCTTTTGTTAATCCTGTCGTGTACAATATTTGAACATAAATAACTCGATCAATACTCGATGAAATCTAACCAAACTTGGTACACATGTAGTCGGGGGTAAGTAATCTAACAGAACACAAAATATTACACGCAATACATTAGACTAACGAAATCGGCCTGTAGTTAAATGGATCCCATCCCCAGGGGGTGGGTTTCAAATGACAATTTAATGAAATATTGTAATCATCAAATATCAGTAAGCCTATCTATGTAATCAGTCTGATTTTATCAACATCCCAATTTTTTACTCATACTGTAGGGGTACAGGGTATGCCATCAAATAACTTTTGCTATTATTATGTTTATAATTAATTAATTACAGAATTTATAAAACTATCAGTTAACTTTTAAATTCTTCAAGGTACCAAATGCGTCACTTCCGGTGACCCTAGCAGTACTAGCTATATTTCAGTTATCGCTTATGCTCAGGATTACGATACCTTTACTCCAACATGCTTAGGTGAGTAAAAATTTATAATATACATTTATTTTATATTATTTTATTAAATATAAACCATAATATTAAAATATTAAAAATACCAAAATAATACCAAAATATTAAAAATATAGACCAAGCAGAAGCTTTGTCTAGTGGTGACATTACTGTGCTGCCGATTAGGGAGCCCGGGTTCGATCCCTAGATGGGGCAGCACTATTTGGGCACAGTGCTTTAAATGCCGCAGCCTAGCCCAACCCCGGATTTCATCCTTCAGTGGTCGATAAATGGGAAACAAGGCAACTTGGGAAACAGAGTGGAAGTGTTCGCGGTATTTCAACTTTTCCTAACGCGAGTTGAATATTTTTTGGATTTATTTAAAATGAATATTCCGATATCACTACTGGGTGCGGGAACATGGGATTTGGGCACATTCAATGGACTGTGGGTGATTTATGGGCGAATATTGGGGCGACTTACGGGGTACGGGACTCATTTCATGTATTTAAGGGCCAGAGGTGGGAGGTAAATTTAAGCAGTATTCAGGTTTAAATGATTACTATTAGGCCTAGCCAACTTCCTGCTGCCTGTAGAGGTGGATTTGGTAACTCGCTAGGTCTAAAGGACAAGGACTGCACTTAGTGGTCCCTGTCCAACAGCAGTTATTACGAGCCTGAAAAGGACATCGGAAAGTCTGCTGCTTGTGTCAGGGATTTGCGACGGGAACCGACGACAGACCCCTAGCCAAGCCGTACTGGTTCCTGACCGATCCCTTCGGGGTTCGGGAAGGGTGGGATGGACACGCGAATGGGTTGACCGACTAACGGAGGAAGGGTTCGACGAGGACTGCCTTCTGGAAGTGGGTTCCACGACCGGCGTTAGTACGAGCTTGGATCGTAAGGACTCGGAAAACCACCAACCGTTGGGGCTCACGATGGGCTGACAGACACCTTGCCAACGACACGCGAACGGGTCGACCGACTAACGGAGGAAGGGTTCGACGAGGACTGCCTTCCTGAAGTGGGTTCCACGACTGGTGTTAGTACGAGCTCGGATCGTAAGGACTCGGAAAACCACCAACCGTTGGGGCTCACGACGGGCTGACAGACCCCTTGCCAAGCCGTACTGGTTCCTGACCGATCCCTACGGGGTTCGGGAAGGGTGGGATGGACACGCAACGGGGTCGAAAGACAAAGGACTGGACTCTACTGGCCTGCCGACTGTTTGGAGCAGCTTCTCGGCTGCCGAAGCGACTACGAGCCTGAATAAGGACTCGGAAAGCCTAGGTGGTTGGGTCTCTGCGATGAACCGACGGACCCCTAGCCAAGCCGTACTGGTTCCTGATGATCGATCCCTTCGGGGTTCGGGAAGGGTGGTACGGACACGCAACCGGGTCTACCGACTGGACCGACCCTTAGCCAAGCCGTACTGGTTCCTGATGACCGATCCCTTCGGGGTTCGGGAAGGGTGGGACGGACACGCAACAGGGTCGACCGACACCAACACTACGGTACCGAGACTAGGACCGGGGGAAAATTGGGGAACATTAGTTAGGCTAAAATCTGAGCGAACAGTGGGTAATTAAATAATGTACTGTAGGGATTTATATTGTCGTGTTCTATTATTGTGAATATTTGGTGTATATTGGTTTGGGGAAGCCCAACTTATTCTCAATCAAGGCTCAACTGTAGGGAAGTTACATTAAAGAGTATATCCAACCAATGAAACTTTTCCTCAACCGCAATCTTGCATTTAAGAACGTATTCCTTCTCCACTACCAATATCCGGTGACTGGCCGGGATTCCGTGGTCTGAAAAGTTCCGCCTCCAGCATCGGCGTTTTCCCCCATGTTGTCAGGAATAACGGCAACAGGAAGGGTTTACTGTGGAAGATCACCCATGGTCACCACCATGGGTGATCTTCCACAGTAAACCCTTCCTGTTGCAGACATTCCTTTAGGAAACAGAGTGGAATGGTTTACTGTGGAAGATCACCCATGGTGGTGAACAGGCATTCCTTTAGAAAACAGAGTGGAAGGGTTTACTGTGGAAGGTCACCCATGGTGGTGAACAGGAAACAGAGTGGAATGGTTTACTGTGGAAGATCACCCATGGTGGTGAACAGGCATTCCTTTAGAAAACAGAGTGGAAGGGTTTACTGTGGAAGGTCACCCATGGTGGTGAACAGGCATTCCTTTAGGAAACACAGTGGAAGGGTTTATTGTGGAAGATCACCCATGGTGGTGAACAGGCATTCCTTTAGGAATCATAGTGGAAGGGTTTACTGTGGAAGATCACCCATGGTGGTGAACAGGCATTCCTTTAGGAAACAGAGTGGAAGGGTTTACTGTGGAAGATCACCCATGGTGGTGAACAGGCATTCCTTTAGGAAACACAGTGTAAGTGTTTACTGTGGAAGATCACCCGTGGTGGTGAACAGGCATTCCTTTAGGAAACGGAGTGGAAGGGTTTACTGTGGAAGATCACTCATGGTGGTGAACTGGCATTCCTTTAGGAAACAGAGTGGAAGGGTTTACTGTGGAAGATCACTCATGGTGGTGAACAGGCATTCCTTTAGGAAACAGAGTGGAAGGGTTTACTGTGGAAGAGCACCCATGGTGGTGAACAGACATTCCTTTAGGAAACAGAGTGGAAGGGTTTACTGTGGAAGATCACCCATGGTGATGAACGGGCATTCCTTAGGAAACAAAAAGTGGAAGGGTTTACTGTGTACTGTGGAAGATCACCCATGGTGATAAACAGGCATTCCTTTAGGAAACAAAGTGGAAGGGTTTACTGTGGAAGATCACCCATGGTGGTGAACAGGCATTCCTTTAGGAAACGGAGTTGATGTGTTTAATGTGGAATTTCACCCATGGTGGTGAACAGGCATTCCTTTAGGAAACAGAGTGGAAAGGTTTACTGTGGAAGATCACCCATGGTGTTGAACAGGCATTCCTTTAGGAAACAGAGTGGAAGGGTTTACTGTGGAAGATCACCCATGGTGGTGAACAGGCATTCCTTTAGGAAACGGAGTTGATGTGTTTACTGTGGAATTTAACCCATGGTGGTGAACAGGCATTCATTTAGGAAACAGAGTGGAAAGGTTTACAGTGGAAGATCAACCATGGTGGAGAACAGGCATTCCTTTAGGAAACACAGTGGAAGGGTGTACTATGGAAGATCACCCATGGTGGTTAACAGGCATTCCTTTAGGAAACGGAGTGGAAGGGTTTACTGTGGAAGATTACCAATGGTGGAGAACATGCATTCCTTTAGAAAACAGAGAGGAAGGGTTTACAGTGGAAGATCAGACATGGTGGTGAACAGGCATTCCTTTAGGAAACAGAGTGGAAGGGTTTGTGTGGAAGATCACGTGGTGAACAGGCACTCTTTTAGGAAACAGAGTGGAAGGGTTTACTGTGGAAGATCACACATGGTGGTGTACAGGCATTCCTTTAGGAGACAGAGTGGAAGGGTTTGTGTGGAAGATCACGTGGTTAACAGGCACTCTTTTAGTAAACAGAGTGGAAGGGTTAGTGTGGAAGATCACGTGGTGAACAGGCACTCTTTTAGGAAACAGAGTGGAAAGGTGTACTGTGGAAGATCACCCATGGTGGTGAACAGGCATTCCTTTTGGAAACAGAGTGGATGGTTTACTGTGGAAGATCACCCATAGTGGTGAACAGGCATTCCTTTAGGAAACAGAGTGGAAGGGTTTGTGTGGAAGATCACGCGGTGAACAGGCACTCTTTTAGGAAACAGAGTAGAAGGGTTTGTGTGGAAAATCACGTGGTGAACCAGCACTCTTTTAGGAAACAGAGTGGAAAGGTGTACTGTGGAAGATCACCCATGGTGACGAACAAGCATTCCTTTAGGAAACAGAGTGGATGGATTTACAGTGGAAGATCACTCACGGTGGTGAACAAGCATTCCTTTAGGAAACAGAGTGGAAGGGTTTACTGTGGAAGAGCACCCATGGTGGTGAACAGACATTCCTTTAGGAAACAGAGTGGAAGGGTTTACTGTGGAAGATCACCCATGGTGGTGAACTGGCATTTCTTTAGGAAACAGAGTGGAAGGGTTTACTGTGGAAGATCACCCATGGTGATGAACAGGCATTCCTTTAGGAAACAAAGAGTTGAAGGATTTACTGTGGAAGATCACCCATGGTGGTGAACTGGCATTTCTTTAGGAAACAGAGTGGAAGGGTTTACTGTGGAAGATCACCCATGGTGATGAACAGGCATTCCTTAGGAAACAAAGAGTGGAAGGGTTTACTGTGGAAGATCACCCATGGTGGTGAACTGGCATTTCTTTAGGAAACAGAGTGGAAGGGTTTACTGTGGAAGATCACCCATGGTGATGAACAAGCATTCCTTTATGAAACAGAGTGGAAGGGTTTATTGTAAAAGAGCACCCATGGTGGTGAACAGGCATTCCTTAGGAAACAAAGAGTGGAAGGGTTTACTGTGGAAGATCACCCATGGTGGTGAACTGGCATTTCTTTAGGAAACAGAGTGGAAGGGTTTACTGTGGAAGATCACCCATGGTGGTGAACAGGCATTCCTTTAGGAAACATAATGGAAGGGTTTACTGTGGAAGATCACCCATGGTGGTGAACAGACATTCCTTTAGGAAACAGAGTGGAAGGGTTTACTGTGGAAGATCACCCATGGTGATGAACAGGCATTCCTTAGGAAACAAAGAGTGGAAGGGTTTACTGTGGAAGATCACCCATGGTGGTGAACTGGCATTTCTTTAGGAAACAGAGTGGAAGGGTTTACTGTGGAAGAGCACCCATGGTGGTGAACAGACATTCCTTTAGGAAACAGAGTGGAAGGGTTTGTGTGGAAGATCACGCGGTGAACAGGCACTCTTTTAGGAAACAGAGTAGAAGGGTTTGTGTGGAAAATCACGTGGTGAACCAGCACTCTTTTAGGAAACAGAGTGGAAAGGTGTACTGTGGAAGATCACCCATGGTGACGAACAAGCATTCCTTTAGGAAACAGAGTGGATGGATTTACAGTGGAAGATCACTCACGGTGGTGAACAAGCATTCCTTTAGGAAACAGAGTGGAAGGGTTTACTGTGGAAGATCACCCATGGTGGTGAACTGGCATTTCTTTAGGAAACGGAGTGGAAGGGTTTACTGTGGAAGATCACCCATGGTGGTGAACTGGCATTTCTTTAGGAAACAGAGTGGAAGGGTTTACTGTGGAAGATCACCCATGGTGATGAACAGGCATTCCTTTAGGAAACAAAGAGTTGAAGGATTTACTGTGGAAGATCACCCATGGTGATGAACAGGCATTCCTTAGGAAACAAAGAGTGGAAGGGTTTACTGTGGAAGATCACCCATGGTGGTGAACTGGCATTTCTTTAGGAAACAGAGTGGAAGGGTTTACTGTGGAAGATCACCCATGGTGATGAACAGGCATTCCTTAGGAAACAAAGAGTGGAAGGGTTTACTGTGGAAGATCACCCATGGTGGTGAACTGGCATTTCTTTAGGAAACAGAGTGGAAGGGTTTACTGTGGAAGATCACCCATGGTGATGAACAAGCATTCCTTTATGAAACAGAGTGGAAGGGTTTATTGTAAAAGAGCACCCATGGTGGTGAACAGGCATTCCTTAGGAAACAAAGAGTGGAAGGGTTTACTGTGGAAGATCACCCATGGTGGTGAAGAGGCATTCCTTTAGGAAACATAATGGAAGGGTTTACTGTGGAAGATCACCCATGGTGGTGAACAGACATTCCTTTAGGAAACAGAGTGGAAGGGTTTACTGTGGAAGATCACCCATGGTGGTGAACAGGCATTCCTTTAGGAAACATAATGGAAGGGTTTACTGTGGAAGATCACCCATGGTGGTGAACAGACATTCCTTTAGGAAACAGAGTGGAAGGGTTTACTGTGGAAGATCACCCATGGTGATGAACAGGCATTCCTTTAGGAAACAGAGTGGAAGGGTTTACTGTGGAAGATCACCCATGGTGGTGAACAGGCATTCCTTTAGGAAACATAATGGAAGGGTTTACTGTGGAAGATCACCCATGGTGGTGAACAGACATTCCTTTAGGAAACAGAGTGGAAGGGTTTACTGTGGAAGATCACCCATGGTGATGAACAGGCATTCCTTAGGAAACAAAGAGTGGAAGGGTTTACTGTGGAAGATCACCCATGGTGGTGAACAGACATTCCTTTAGGAAACAGAGTGGAAGGGTTTGTGTGGAAGATCACGCGGTGAACAGGCACTCTTTTAGGAAACAGAGTAGAAGGGTTTGTGTGGAAAATCACGTGGTGAACCAGCACTCTTTTAGGAAACAGAGTGGAAAGGTGTACTGTGGAAGATCACCCATGGTGACGAACAAGCATTCCTTTAGGAAACAGAGTGGATGGATTTACAGTGGAAGATCACTCACGGTGGTGAACAAGCATTCCTTTAGGAAACAGAGTGGAAGGGTTTACTGTGGAAGAGCACCCATGGTGGTGAACAGACATTCCTTTAGGAAACAGAGTGGAAGGGTTTACTGTGGAAGAGCACCCATGGTGGTGAACAGACATTCCTTTAGGAAACAGAGTGGAAGGGTTTACTGTGGAAGATCACGTGGTGAACCAGCACTCTTTTAGGATACAGAGTGGAAAGGTGTACTGTGGAAGATCACCCATGGTGACGAACAAGCATTCCTTTAGGAAACAGAGTGGATGGGTTTACAGTGGAAGATCACCCATGGTGATGAACAGGCATTCCTTAGAAAACAAAGAGTGGAATGGTTTACTGTGGAAGAACACCCATGGTGATGAACTGGCATTCCTTTAGGAAACAGATTGGAAGGGTTTACTGTGGAAGAGCACCCATGGTGGTGAACAGACATTCCTTTAGGAAACAGAGTGGAAGGGTTTACTGTGGAAGATCACCCATGGTGGTGAACAGGCACTCTTTAAGGAAACACAGTGGAAGGGTTTGTGTGGAAGATCACGTGGTGAACCAGCACTCTTTTAGGATACAGAGTGGAAAGGTGTACTGTGGAAGATCACCCATGGTGACGAACAAGCATTCCTTTAGGAAACAGAGTGGATGGGTTTACAGTGGAAGATCACTCACGGTGGTGAACAAGCATTCCTTTAGGAAACAGAGTGGAAGGGTTTACTGTGGAAGATCACCCATGGTGGTGAACTGGCATTTCTTTAGGAAACGGAGTGGAAGGGTTTACTGTGGAAGATCACCCATGGTGGTGAACTGGCATTTCTTTAGGAAACAGAGTGGAAGGGTTTACTGTGGAAGATCACCCATGGTGATGAACAGGCATTCCTTTAGGAAACAAAGAGTGGAAGGATTTACTGTGGGAGATCACCCATGGTGGTGAACAGGCATTCCTTTAGGAAACAAAGAGTGGACGGGTTTACTGTGGAAGATCACCCATTGTGGTGAACTGGCATTCCTTTAGGAAACAGAGTGGAAGGGTTTACTGTGGAAGATCACCCATGGTGGTGAACAGGCATTCCTTTAGGAAACAAAGAGTGGAAGGGTTTACTGTGGAAGATCACCCATTGTGGTGAACAGGCATTCCTTTAGGAAACAGAGTGGAAGGGTTTACTGTGGAAGATCACCCATGGTGATGAACAGGCATTCCTTTAGGAAACAGAGTGGAAGGGTTTACTGTGGAAGATCACCCATTGTGGTGAACAGGCATTCCTTTAGGAAACAGAGTGGAAGGGTTTACTGTGGAAGATCACCCATGGTGGTGAACAGGCATTCCTTTAGGAAACAGAGTGGAAGGGTTTACTGTGGAAGATCACCCATTGTGGTGAACAGGCATTCCTTTAGGAAACAGAGTGGAAGGGTTACTGTGGAAGATCACCCATGGTGGTGAACAGGCATTCCTTTAGGAAACAGAGTGGAAGGGTTTACTGTGGAAGATCACCCATGGTGGTGAACAGGCATTCCTTTAGGAAACAGAGTGGAAGGGTTTACTGTGGAAGATCACCCACGGTGGTGAACTGGCATTTCTTTAGGAAACAGAGTGGAAGGGTTTACTGTGGAAGATCACCCATGGTGATGAACAGGCATTCCTTTAGGAAACAGAGTGGAAGGATTTACTGTGGGAGATCACCCATGGTGGTGAACAGGCATTCCTTTAGGAAACAGAGTGGAAGGGTTTACTGTGGAAGATCACCCATTGTGGTGAACAGGCATTCCTTTAGGAAACAGAGTGGAAGGGTTTACTGTGGAAGATCACCCATGGTGGTGAACAGGCATTCCTTTAGGAAACAGAGTGGAAGGGTTTACTGTGGAAGATCACCCATTGTGGTGAACAGGCATTCCTTTAGGAAACAGAGTGGAAGGGTTTACTGTGGAAGATCACCCATGGTGATGAACAGGCATTCCTTTAGGAAACAGAGTGGAAGGGTTTACTGTGGAAGATCACCCATTGTGGTGAACAGGCATTCCTTTAGGAAACAGAGTGGAAGGGTTTACTGTGGAAGATCACCCATGGTGGTGAACAGGCATTCCTTTAGGAAACAGAGTGGAAGGGTTTACTGTGGAAGATCACCCATTGTGGTGAACAGGCATTCCCTTCCATTAAGGGGGGGGGGGGGGGGGGGGGGGTACACCATTTTGATCCAAAATATGTCGAAATTTGTTTATGGTCTAATATAATGCACCATTGAATGGTGTTTCCAAATCTGAAAACCGCTATTTAATAGCTCTTTTAGTTTTCAAGTTATATAAATTTCCATTTAGGCAATCCTATTGAAATTACTATTACTATGTATAATGAAAGGTCGATTATCTCCAAATATTTTTTTTATGAAATTGTCAACTTCAAAACCCTAATACTTCTACAAATTTTGAGTAATTAGTGTGAAATTTTCTGTGGGTGTCTAGATAGCCACCCTGCATAAAAGTATCAGACAACTTTTCGAAATTTTTTGTTAATAAAATGTAATACTATTTATAACAAACCTAAAAGTTTGCATAAATTTTCAGCGCCACCTAGCGGTGCAGAATTATTTTAACAAAATTTCGCCTGATAAATATGTTGCCCCATCTTTGATCTATCATATAAAAAAACTTTCATGTGATTAGGTTCAAAACTGTAAAAGCCCTGGGTTTTAAGCGCAACCAAATTTTTTTTATTGTTAACTAGTATTAACTAATATTTAATACCGAAAAAAATGTTTTTTCTGACCTGTTATGTAGAATAGCATTTTAGGCACCTATATACCAAATTTTAGCCAAAACCAAACAATTTTGAAACGCTGAGAGTGATAAATCGAAGAGTTGTCCGAAAATGGTGTACCCCCCCCCCCCCCCCCCCCCCCCCCCCCCCCCACCCTTAATAACATATCCCCCCCCCCCCCTTAATAACATATTCCCATTAATATAATTTTACACTTTTTTAAATCTTGAATCTTTAGAGAGATGTCCATTAGGGGAATTCTATAACCAACTTGACTACAATGTTATTCCACCCGTGGACCAGCTGACTTGCGGTCCCATCTGCACCCCCGACCAACCAGCGCCGCATTGCGAGTGCAATTCACTCGGTACCCGATGCGGATGCCAGTTGGGTTACCATAGTATCATTGGTAGAATTTGTGCAGGTTTGTGTAATCATGATGTCAAATACAATTAATTGATAATCAAATACAATCGAATCATTACGTACAAATGTGTAGTTATGTAAGTACAGTGGAATTGTGCCGTCTACGTGTAGGCTTACATTGACTTTATGAATTTTTATTTTGGTCAACATTTTTTCCTATATTTCAATACGGGTTGAAATTTATTGTAAAAATCTCTTTGATCAAAATTTAAATATTTAAAAATAAAAATTAAATAATGTAGTGCATTGTTACGGCTGCTTTCAGCCAAATTTAGAATTCGCCAGAGGGTAAAAAGAACAAGTGTCGCGGACACGTGGGTAACTGGTATATTAATATATATAAATGGTTATTGATACAGTTACTTAAGTTACATATGATATGGGTAAAGAGGGCTGGAGTAATCATACGATCATACGAAGTACCAGTATCACGGTAACAGAGCAGGTCTGCTATCCAGTCAGGGTATGGGTGATACAGCTCCGCAAGTGTGCAGAGCCAGGTAATCAGATAGTCTGATCCCTGCTCACCGGGGGACCGGTGAGTCACCCGGTGTGATCTAACTAGTGACCACACAAGGTCTGTCAACCGGCTTGACGGTTGGCTGGCGTGATCCCTTTTTTTCTTTCTTTCTACTTTACCTTTCGATAGTTAGTTCTGCCCTTTTATGAATTGCAAATATAAAAAGGGTGCCGGCATTGACTAATGATAAGGCCTACCTAACTTACTTTCAGTTTCTCGCGAATAGGTACGGTACGTTTTATACTACAACTGTATGCACAATTAAATAAGGACATTTAACCACCGATCGGCTTTCCTACTAATAATACTACAAATAGAATGAACAACGCATGAAGACGCCTAACTAAATTATTTTCAGTTTCGTACGGACAAGGTCAGTCAGTTTCTCAAGTACTACGACGCGTTTAAAGCGGATTGTAACAGACTGGCAAAAAAAATAGACTATACTAAAGGGATGCAAATATGCAAACAAACTAAGGGCCAATAGTAATGGCCGCTGTAACGCACGGGATACCATAAACATGTAGGAAAACTTTAGTATTGTGGTGTAATCATGGTAGAGGAAACCCATAGTAGTCTGGTGGGCGCGTATGACGCTGAGGACGCCGGGTGTGTGGAGGAACGTTGTCCACATCGTCGAACCCGAGGAACACCTCGTCTAGGGATGAAGAGGGTGACGGGGAGCGCGCTGGTGCCGGAGGGGGTGTAGTTGGACGCACAGAAGGTACCGGAGGAGAGGCCTGGTAATGTCGCTCACCCGGCGGTTCGGTGCCGGTTGGTCGCGGGGAAGGTAGACCCGCAGACCCCTCGTCATCGTCGTTGGACGAGGGCTCGTCGACCGCAGGTACCGAGGTATCGCGGTAGGGTACGCAATAACATTCGGACCGCGGAACCCGATATGCCTGCGAACGTAGTTGGCGACCGACGAACTTCCGGACACTTACCCAGGATTGGTCCGTTGTCGCTACAATGTACCGGGGTCGGCCCTGTAGTTGCGGCGAATCGGCGTGGAGGTAGACGATATCTCCTACTGTTCGCGCTTTCAGACCTTTGGCAGTTTAACCCGCCAAATTAGGATGTCTTCTAGATAATAAATCGCTTTTAGCCTCTGACAAGTATTTGATTCACTACACTAGTTGAAACCAATCTGTGCGCGATCATTCACCCGCTGGATATACCCGGGAGATTGACTTCGACGGCTTAATCTTATTGCTATGTAAGCCTAATGTATTATTCGACTGACAGTATTATATAATCTCTGACAATATTATTCACCTTCGGGGAATATTAACAGTTCCTTTTGGACGTGGCGCTCTATCTATATAAACAGAGCTATGACTTAAACTACATGCAACGATATGGCTTAGTTACAATTCACATATATGGCGCATTCTTTAGGAAATGCTTCGTTATCAGTCTCACTCATACACAATGCTGCACAATACTGCACACTGATCTGCCGATCTTCACTGATTTTAGTCACATATAAAAGGAACACAGACCGACTCATGTAGGGTCTATCAGATAACATTAGATTCACTTCAAACCACTTTAACATAAGTCACAATCGTTATATGTAACCTGTCTCTCTTACCTTCGGTATATCAAGAATATTGGGTTTTCGGGGTTATTTCTCGTTATTCCAAATATAATATTTCATCAACCATATAATGAATAACCGACAGTAAATAGCAGTATAACGTTATAAAAGTATGCACGACAAGACCAGCCAAGCATTGAGTAAGTTGTTAACCATTGAGTTACCCAGATAACGGATATATGTCCTTATAATTAAGCCTACTAGTGTTAGGCTAAAAGCAGAAAAGCACAAATATTCCAAAAGCCGTTCTTTCTTGGCTCAGGACTGAATGATAACACTGCCCATAAAGCATTGCGTGATTTCTAGGAAATTTCTGTACAAGAACAGTAAAAACGCTCTGATTGGTTGACTGAACTGAGAGGCACCGTAGAACAAAGAAAATCGACACGTATACAGCTCAGCTGTTAACCGTCGTCATAGTAACTACTGTTTCAAGAGGATCTAGCTATTTTGCGTCATAGAATTGCCATAGAATCACCAACCATGTCCCCCAAAGTACACATACGGAAGAAATAGCTCTTAGGTCCTCTAAAAAACACCGATACAGCAATAATACGGCCTCTTACGCCTACTAAACCAACTACAGAGTATTTTACGGGAAAAATAAGGAAAATAACCGGGCAATTCCGCAAAAGCTTTTACACCGCTCCCAGAAAATGGGATTTTCAGTCTATAAAATATAAAAATCACAGTTTCTAAAACATAAAGATACTCTAAACAGTTAGTTTTTCTTGCGCGGACGGCGTTCACGCAGTTTCCCGAGGCCAGCAAGAGTCCTTTTCTCTTTGGGGCGAGCCACTTTACTAGAAAGGCTATAACTCCTGGGTAAAGGGTGCAATACAATTGCATTAGAAGGTTTGGGTTTACGGTCGGTGTCTCGTCCATTTCGATATGCTTCTCCTCGAGCTGATTTTCCTCCGCTTGTCATGGGATACGTTCGTCCAAAACTCTCGCAGAGAATAGGGTTTTCTAAGCTTGATATCTTCTTAGAGATTCGAGATTTCCCAATCGAACTGAGATAAGGCCAATTCGTTTATCGATTGGACTTACTGTTATAACTTACGTTTATCTGAACAAACGCAGGTTTCTTTTTTGATCTTTATAGAATAGCGTTTAACTCGTTTCGTACAACGCTCTCCTTCACCTTGATGAAGGGTTGTATCGCGTTAAACGGGGACGACCATACGGTTGGATAGTGATATTAGGTGTCCGCGTCACAATCCGGCTAGGTAAGATGGGCGGCTAGCTAGAAATCACTGTCGGAGTGTTACCGATTAATTGTTAGGGTAGCACTAGATCTTTGAACAGTGAATACAGTCCGCGAGGATCCGCGACACCACCAGGATCGCAGGTCTGAGGTCCAACTAAGGAATGAGGAGGTTTGACCGAGTATTCCGGGACTCTGATCGTAGGTTTACTCCAGGATCGTTCGAGCCGAGTGAGCATAGGTGATACGTCAAACAAGTTTCGCTCGAAACTCCAGTAAATATAACGAGCACAACTGTGTTTAACACAACGTTTCCGTGGATGTTTATGTCTTTCCGTTTATTGGCTGGGTCTAGGGCATTTATCGTAATAATACCAAAGACGCACGTCTTGAAGGGGAAACGCGGGTGATCGCTCTCCAGTTTTACAATATTCCTCCATCTGTTCGAAGCTATCTGGAACGACAGGTAGCGGTCGATCGGCGGTAAGATACATCATCGTAAAATAGAGCCGTTTGAGTTCCATCATAGGGTCTGGATGTATACCTTGAGGATATCGAGTTTCGAGGTTTTGTTGACTGGCAATATTGAGATAGGTCTCTCTTAGGAATTCTAGATAATCGTTGAAGTCGCGACGTTTATCAGGTTCTTCAACGTCTTCCCTCTCGAGTCTGTTTCGAATAGAGTTCTCGTGTTCTATTCTCGATTTATCGTTTCGACTCCGCTGGGTATGATATTTAAATAAAACCATTTCCCTTTCGGTGTCTATATCGTCGGTGTCGTGTAAATCAATAGGATGACCAGTAGTCAAGAAGTCCATATACGTACCATTACGATGCGTATAGCGAGCGGTGAATTTTCCATAGTCCAATTCACGCGTAAGTTACTTCCAGGAAATCGTAGGTTCGATATAACGACCATCATCCTCCGTAGTAGTTGGACTAGTATCACCGCGTATCAAGCTATCAACAAACGCTTGAAAGTAGAGTATATCGCTCCCTGATACCAAGACCATCTTCTATCAACTCCGTCATATCTGCTATATATGAGTTTATTAATATTATAATGAGTTTATATTTAGGCTAGCGAGCGTCGCTGCCTACCCCAATCAGCCCCCGGACAGTGCGAGATCCTCAGCGCCGATGTGTCGTCGCCGCTGTACTTTCGCCAACGACGTAGCCGCACAACGACAACGACAACCGGCACAAGTCACTCGACTGTCCGTCCCAAAGGCTTAGATACACCTCAGGTTCTTACTGGAGAGTTAGGGTTACTTTCACAATTGCGACTCGCTACTGTAAACACACCTTAGTAGTGACATTCGCCTATAAACTCACAAATACCACACACACAACTTGTCACAAATTACACACACTCGGGTCACTTGTCCGTTAGTCAGTGCCTTCCAGAATGTCACGTTATTATCATGTATCCTTGGATACTAGCAGTGCGCTATTTATTCCCTATGCTATTCAATGGGACAAGCTTTCTATTGTTCTTTTAACTCAATTCTAATTCTAGCGTGGATGTTGCTATGGTGACATTATGTAAAGCTAGCAGTAGAATTAGGGTAATTCCAATGCATACAGATCTGGGATGTTATTTAATAGTAATTCTTTAATGGTCAATGTCCTGTTTTATACATGACTTTATGAATTTTATCGGCTATTGACTATGTTTGGGAGACTTTCTCACACTCATACGCATAATAAGATAAATCTCCGCTCCCTTGATCTATTAATTAATGGAATTTTGGGAATGTTATAAATTGTCTAAAATGACAATTTATTAAATTCATTAAAATATCTGAATTTAAATTTATTCCCGTAAATTTTATTATTTAATGTTAAATAGACACAATTTTATTCCAGAACGTGTCTGGGGACTGGGATCCTTGATTCTAGGAATTTTGTCCTTTTAAGAGTATCGGTAAATGCTACGATGTCTTAATTGACTAGAATTGTTGAAGGATCTGAATTTTACAGATTTTGATTTATTAGATTTGCAAATATTAAATAATTAATATTTGAGATGGGCACCGATTTATTCCAGAACTTGTCTGGGGACGTTAACCACTGATTCTAGAATTTGTCTTTCAAGTATATCGGTGGGTGCCGCGATATCTTAATCGACTAGAATTACAGATGGTCAAAAGGTTTAACAGATTTATTTGCGTTTCACGCTACTGTTAGAGGGACATCACGCTACTATATGTATTATTTAATATACGGTATGAGAGCAATATCGCACAAAGCAATGTCAGTGTGAAGAGGCAAGTCGTTTCCAAGGTCTACCCAGAGCTTGGTTTAGCCGAGACACGAGGATCTGAACTTTGCATTCCATGCCTACCAATAATACTTGAATATAGTAGTGGCTTTATTGTACTTTAATAAGTACGGACATTTCATCTTACTGTAGTTACGTATTTATAATATAACACGGACAGTAAGGAAAGAGAAAAATACTTGTTTCTCACCGTCACACTAAATATAATATAAGTAATTACGTACGCAATAAACACGAATATATTGCACTATTCTACTAAATAATCGCTAAATAATATTCTACTAAATTAAATAAAACGATTATAATAAAATTACATAGTAATACATACAGAAATATAAAAATAATAAAATAATATAAAATAATAGAGTCACACACCCACTCCATATGTTGTTACGTTATGGAGTCCCTAGATGTTTGAAGGATTAGGGAGGTGGTCGTGGGAAGAGAATCTTGCCTTCCACAGTTTCCGGAGAGTCCTCCATTCCCTTCCGGTAAACACAAACGACCGACTGGGTGATTGAGTCGCTGCATCCCGAATACAATTCCAGGTTTCCTCTTCGTCCTGGAATAGTGACGATAGAAACATCGCTCTAGGTACACGACGGCCTTACAAAGCCGATTCCAGGAGCTATAGTGGTCCGTCGCTCCCTGCAGGAGAGGTGAGAGTCCCTGCGAGACGTCTGATGTTCCAGAGCTCCAATCGCTCTCTCTGATTTTCATGAAGGATCCACTCGCGGTGGGGAGGTCCAGATCCACGGCGTCGTCCCTGGCAATATGTAATACCGACAGATCTATCCCGGGTTCAAATAACTCCGATCCACCCGTCCGGGTTTTAGGTTTGACTTTCTCCGCTCCCTTGGCTGGTCTAATCTCAGTCGGAGTAAGATGGGGAGGCCATTCATCCTCCTTACTCAGGAAGTCGGGTTCACCTAACCGGTCTGTAGTATCTGTCAGTTCTTGAGGAGTTGCTCCTCTGGAAGCGATGTCAGTTGGATTAAACTTCTTGGGGCAATATCTCCATTGATCTACATTGGAGCTAATATCGTCATTATCTGAGGAGTATGGTGTTCCCTCAGTTGGGTCGTCTCCCTCACTAGTATCATCTTCCCATTCACTCACCTGGCAGACGCGATCTTGAAGCAGTCTTTCTCTGAGCGTTCTTCGGGAAGGTCCAGTAAGGTACCAACCTACTCTAGTTCTTACCGCATAGGTCTGAAGTGGTTGCGGTTGAGCAGGTCGTTTCTCCAATGTCTCCAGCGCCTCATGCGCGTTTTGACCGATTAATATTTGTACTCCAGGATAATCGGTGTCGAATCTAGGAATGTTAAGTTGTTGGGCATGATCATCTTCGTCCCAATTATAAGGTTCCACTTGGGTGGTAGCGAAGTTCTTTATTGCCACCATTTTGACTGACCTTATACTGTGTTCTCCTAGTTTATCCTGTGGAGTGGACAACGCACCTACATAATAATCTGCGATTACTGTAGATTTCCAAACCTGCATAATTCCTGACATGTTTAGCTTAGTTCGGAACTTGGGTTGTCCAGCAAAGATGTCTTCGGCTAGTTCTTTATCGATGAATGTTCCTGTGCTGCCGGAGTCCAGGAGGGCGTTCACTACATAACTCCTTTTTGGTCCGTGGACCCTTACCTGTACCACAGGAAATTCTCTAATCCCTACATTGGAAGTTGGCGCTTTCCAAAATGGTGGTTGACCAGAAGTAGTTAGAGTGAGGTCACTTTCTGTATCTTTTTCATAAGTGAGTGCTCGATACACTGCGGTATTTATCATGTAACAGGATTCGTTTTCGTCGGAGAACTCGTCCGTATAGAATCCTTCCATCTCAGATTGATCAGTGTCGTTCACATCACTGAATTGGACATGTAGTTCGGAATCACTCACCTGACTCGGACTATTTCGCTCGAATTCAGTGTGCAACAAGATATGATGTTTCGCACCGCACTTTGCACACCTTGCGTCGGAGTAACAGGTTCGCCGTTGGTGTCCTCGTCTGAGGCAATTATAACACAACCGCTTATCCCACATGACTTCACGTCTGTCCTTTAGTGATTTCCTCAGGAATTCATCACACGCACTTAAACGGTGGGGCCCATCGCACAGCACACATTTGGGCTTGATGTTACTTACTTTAACATGTGCTGTGTGGTGCACGTTCGTTCTTTCCTCGGGCTTTCTCACCTGAATTCTCTTGGGAGACGTAGGAGGAGTTTTTCTTACCTGTTTTCTCCTGTCATTGGTTCGAGACTTGAATTTACTTACCTGGTCTTTAGGCGTTTTATTGACATAATAAGATCTTTCAGTGTCTTTCCCGCTATCCTCTCCTTGAGAAGTCTGGCTTTCGCCATCGTCTGTATAACACACTGGTGTTACCCTTCTCCTAGAAACGGGTTTCTCACTTACCTTGTTTTCCAGTGTCTTCTCTCTGGACTGCCTTAGGAGCTGTAATTTCACTTCTCCATCTAAGAATGACATGAGATCAGCCATGGTAGGGTCTCGTCGTTGTTGTTCCATCATATATAACACTTTCTTGTCCCAGCGTGTACCTACTCCACCCTTGGGCAAAGTAGATGCTAAGGCTCCTACAACCATAGAATTCTGGTATTCATGAGACTTACCTAGCCAATCTAATTGTCTACAGATCTCCTGAATCTCATCGGAAAACTCTATAATCCCGCTGCTAAGAAACTTTCGGGGCGCTATTAATTTTGCATACAAATACCTAGCTATGTTATTCCTATTACCATACCTGATGTTTAGTGTATCCCAAACTTGTCTTAATCCGTCTGGATGTCCAATAAACTTTAACGCCATTAACTTGGGAGATCCTTCCAAGCACTCGATGAGGAATCTAAGTTTCTCTCCATTAGATAGCACAGAGTTCTGTATGTTATCTTTGTAATATTCATTAAAAGGTAACCATTTCATCTCATCTCCATTGAACTTGACGATCTCTCCCACCTTTACTGCTTGCCGGGCTTCGGTTCTAGCCATTTGACGCGTAAAACTTTCTTGGGCCATTGTGTTATTTAATATCGAGTTATCGGTATATAAATTTCTCGGATTATGATCCGGTCTATAGGGAATATCATTATCAACAGGTCTATAATTACTCTTAATAGGGTTCACTATAGGAGTTTCTACTTCGCTAGCAGTATAGATGCGTGTAGGCTCCACACCTTGCGCATGAGATACTTCAGACCTAACAGGTTGACACATTGTTACAGGGGGTGGTAGTATACCCTTTTGTAAATTTACTAATTTATCACGTTCTAGCGCGATATTTTGCTGCACTTCTTGCAACTCTAATCTACTTTCCCTTACTGTGCCCTTGAATTGCTGAACGGTCTCCTGCATCTGTCCGAGCAGGAGATCCATCCCCCATCGTCTCTCATCCACCCATTCAACCGCTGAAGCGGGATTCGCCAACGTTGTAGCGGGCGGACGAGGGACAACGGGCGACAAATCGTGAATATTTCGCTCGGAGTCCAGGGCATGAACTGTCTCATGGGCTGTTCTGCTGGGCACAGGTAGCTTAGTGCTGTGCAAAGGGAATTGAGAGGTAGGTTCAGGGAGTACAGGTGTCTCTACGACCGAAAGGGTGGCTTCGGGAACAGGCCTAATTATTTCAGGCTCATCTACTATAGTAGGGAGTCTCTCTATTGTAATTATTTGGTCTGTGGGTTCTGTACAACCTAAGTTGGTGTTATTTAGTTGCCTTCGAACAGCTGGAGGCAAATCAGGCAATTTCTGACGGTGGGATGTTCTTTTACGTCTGCTTAGGTGAGATCTATTTCCTTTGCCTTCAGTGTCGGTGGTATCGCCTTCCTCAGATGATGTATAACCTTGTCTTTTGGGAGTAGATTGATTCATCATCTGCATATTACTAGCTGTTAACTGTTTATTAAAGTTGTCTTGTCTCTCTTGAAGATTTTCCAACTCTAGTTGGGTTGTCTCTTCAGATGCCCTCCGTTCTGCTTCTGCCACTGCTATTTTTCTTTCCGCTTCGGCCGCCTTTCTTTCCGCTTCTGCTGCTGCCACTTTTCTTTCCGCTTCGGCCGCCTTTCTTTCGGCTTCTACTGCTGCAGCTGCCACCTTTCTTTCCGCTTCGGCCGCCTTTCTTTTGGCTTCTACTGCTGCAGCTGCCACCTTTCTTTCTGCTTCGGCCGCCTTTCTTTCGGCTTCTACTGCTGCAGCTGCCGCTTTTGCCTCTGCCGCTGCCGCTTTTGCCTCTGCCGCTGCCTCTGCCGCTTTTCTATCCACTTCTGCAGCTTTTCGTTCCGCTTCTGCCGCTGCCACTGCCGCTGCTGCTGTCTTTCTATCTTCTATACGTTTTTTCTTTACTTGTTCTTCTTGAACCTTAGCGATGCGGATGCTTTCATTGAATTTAGCTTGGTTCGCAGCTAACCTATCCACATCGATTGCGTCCAACACACGCTGGGCTCCTTCACTATTAGGGCTAAGCCCCTCTAACCTTCTCCTCAACTCTTCATCACCTAAAAAACGTTGATAGTCTGACAGATAGATGTCAATGGCATCCCTCTTATGCGGTTTCTCTGCCGTCGCTTCACTTTCCACTTGGGAAAAAGTAGCATCTGTTGATTCTCCATGGGTTGAGCGCTCCTCCAGCTGAGCTTTCCACTGAGCTGTTCCTTGAACCTGGAGACTCACCTGCTGAAACCAAGTCTTTACGGCAACTTGCAACGACGTGTCTTGTCTTCTTTTAGAAGCCTCCTCAAAGGCCAATAAGATTAGCCTAATTCGCAGAATTCTTTCTCTAACTTGATAAAGCAGTTGTCCCTGCTCTTGAGGTCCTTGAGGTTGTTGAAACAGCTGTTCTTTTACTCGCTCCATAGAGCTGAAGAATCCCTGTGCGTATCCGGCTGCGGACCTCTTCCACACAGCTGGATCGATGGTTTCCTTGGCTACTCCCATCTGGTGTATGTCTTCCCAGGCAGCTTCTGATAAATCAAACGGGAGTCCAGGTCCGGGGAAGTTCCATTGCGACTCGACAATAGATTTCAGTTCTTCCTTTGTGTATCCCGCATAACTATCTTTAGTCGATCGCTTACTTCTCGCCCAATCGATCTGGTGTTCTTCCACCGCGATCAATATCCTAGTGAGTACGGCTGCAGGAAGGATGAGAAGGGGATCCGAATAAACCGCATCCGTCATCTTTGCTCCGCGCTCGGGTGTCAGCTCTACAGTATCCTCACTACTGGAGCTGTTGGGCCGCTGAGAAATAAGTTCTTGGCTCGCGGGTTGTTGCTGTTCCGCTGCTTCTTGGTCCCGCTTGACCTGAGCTCGAGTGCCTATGATAGACCTACGATGTTGGACCAGCCTAGGTTCTGATATTACTACTGGAGGGATGATCTTCCTCACAGTGGGAGGTGAACTGAACTTAGGACTAGACGGTTCTACACCTCTATCTGAGTCGCAGATAGTTACATCTAATAAACTGTCTGACAGGTTCTGCTTAGTATCAGACATGTTTGTTTACACAGTTGAATGCCTACTGCTATATTACAGTCTAAGCAAGTCTAGTAATTCAGTATTAACTGCTAGCCTAGTAATTAATTACCGATACTGCTACTCAGTGTAGCGTGATATATATATAATATTAGGATACCGGTATGCTTATAGTATATATAAGTATTATTACAGACTAGGTTTTTTACAAAATACCGGTATATAATTTTAGCACAAATATATATAAATATATAATAGGCCTATCGTGGATACCGGTATGCAGTTTACACTTATAGTATATATAAGTATAATTATTAACTAGAATTAATTACAGAATACCGGTATGATTTCAGCTTAATTTTATGAAAATAAAGATAATAAGCCTATTGTAAATACCGGTATATCAATTATTTTAAATAATTGAATTTCTGAATTTTAAGGGTTACTTGGTTACTTTAACTTACTTTATTACCGTTATTTAAGCAGTAGTCCAACTAATATTGAGACCTAATTGTTGTATGGCAGGCCTACTATTTATAAATCGTTTGAGTTGATTTATAATATATATATACCCGTTGAAATGGGTTTTTGTCAATGTTTGAAATAAATGTTATTATTTCTGGGGGAGTCACTACACATAAGCTGTGCGCTCTCAGTGGAGTGCTACTTGTTAGACACTAAAACAAATAATTCTAATTTACCTAAGTTACTTAATACTACAAATTACGTACAATTCGGGTTGAGATTACAATCTCTAAATAAACACAAAAATTTAATTACAAATACACAAATACAAATTTTTAGGGTAATTTTACAAGAAGTCTACTAACCAGCCTAACAAAGGGTTAGAATATCTGGTTATTACAACGGACAGGTTACTACGGTATTTGAAAATAATAAGTAGTAGTAAATATACTGCGCTGTCCAGATAGGAAAATACCACCGCCTGACGACCTATAACCGTATCGCTATAGGTACTACGTTATGTATCACGGAGTGTCCCTACCTAGAAGTTAATTACCGCGGTCTACCAGAACCAACGTGCCTATTAACCACTTTACAACACAAATACACTGCCTACACACTAATCACCTTCGGAAAGTACTGTACACTAAACCCTAAATTAGGTACAAGTACTTGTACAACAAATAATTAGTAGTTAAAAATACTTGAACAGCTAAAAGAACCACGGTATCTGCCGGAGTGACCAAAGCACAAAATCTCCAGTCTTTACCTACGCCGAGCAGCCCTGATGTAGTACCGGGGTTAGTTTAACTATAACGGTATGTATAACAAACACAATTACTGTAGGAATAAACTTGGGGATATGAATGTTGCGAATAATCGCATAAACTCTGAATAATAAATATTACGCTACGCGTACAAACCATTCAAACAAAATGCAGACCAAATACTGACAGACTACTATCAAGCCTAAACAAACTACGGTATATGCAGACTCCGAAATGATTAGTTAGTATGCGTTCTAACCCAGTAGTACGACTTATTCTTTCACAGGGGGTTTACCTCACAGCACTTGAAGCCCCTACTTTCCTAACTTAGCACTTTTTCGGACAGATGCTCTACACACACCGAAATTTCCTCAAACCCAACAACAGCCAGACAACTATCCAGCCTACAAATTATCTAAATAAAATTATACGCTACCCGTACGACTACACAAACAAAGTACAGACCAAACACTGGCGGACTCCTATCAAGCCTAAATAAACCACAGGACATGCAGACTCCGAAATGGTTAAGTAGTATGCGTTCTAACCCAGTAGTACGACTTATTCTTTAGATGGGGGTTTACCTTACAGCTATGGCTGCCCCTACTTCCTAACCGTTCTTTATCGGACATACACTCTACATGCACTGCAATCCGTTCAGACCTAATCAACAGTTAGCCAACAGTCAAGCCTACAAATTATCTGTACAATCTGAGCAGGCTGTAAAAGCCTTTGCTGAATTGCCCCGTTATTTTATTATCTTTTACATTAAAATACTCTGTATTTGATTTAATAAGTGTAAGAGACCGTATTATTGCTGTATCGGTGTTTTTAGAGGATCTAAGACCTATTTCCTCCGTATGTGTACTGTGAAAGGCATATTTTATGATTCTATGGCAATTCGTGACGCAAAGGGGTGATAGCTACTCTTGAACAGTAGTTACTATGACTACGGTTAACAGCTGACATTCATACGTGTTGATTTCCTTTGTTCTACGGCGTCTCTCAGTTCAGTCAGCCAATTAGAGCGTTTTTGTGGCTCCTTGTACAGAAAATTTCCGAGAAATGACGCAATGCCTATGTGCAGTGTTTACATTCAGTCTTGAGCCAAAGAAAGAACGGTTTGGAAGTATTTTGTGCTGTACTGCTTTTTAGTCGTACACTAGTAGGTTTAATTATAAAGGGCATATATCCTTTAACTGTAAATATCTCACTGCTGACATACCGGTACTGATGTACCGATCTACCTAACTGTTCAGTTGTTGTTTTATACTGCTATTTACTGTCGGTTCTTCATAATATGGTTGATGAATTATTATATTTGGAATAACGATAAATAACCCCGCAACCCAATATTCTTGATATACCGAAGGTAAGAGAGAAAGGTTACCAATAACGATTGTGACTTATGTTAAAGTGGTTTGAAGTGAATCTAATGTTATTTGATAGACCCTACATGAGTCAGTCCTGTGTTCCTTTTATATGTGACTAAAATCAGTGAAGATTGGCAGATTAGTGTGCAGTATTGTGCAGCATAGTGTATGAGTGAGTCTGTTAACGAAGCATTTCCTAAAGAATGCGCCATATATGTGGATTGTAACTAAGCCATATCGTTGTGAGTAGTTTAAGTCATAACTCTGTTTATATAGATAGAGCGCCACGTCCTAAAGGAACTGTTAATATTCCCCGAAGGTGAATAATATTGTCAGAGATTATATAATACTGTCAGTCGAATAATACATTAGGCTTACATAGCAATACGATTAAGCCGTCGAACCCAATCTCCCGGGTATATCCAGCGGGTGAATGATCGCGCACCGATTGGTTTCGACTAGTGTAGTGAATCAAATACTTGTCAGAGGCTAAAAGCTGATTTATTATCTAGAAGACATCCTAATTTGGCGGGTTAAACTGCCAAAGGTCTGAAAGCGCGAACAAGTACCATAGCGCGTAACGGTTACCTCGACACAGATACAGCTAGGGCCGTAGCAACATCATCAAGAATAAGCAATCCCCCATCACGCTATACGAACTGCGACTACACTGCACAATAAAAAAGACAATACATGATATCACGAGTGTGTGTAATAGCGAAACACGGACTATAATAACCGTAGGCCTACCCCTAATATTAGTTAATCAAAATTTGATTATTATTTTCAATCACCCGGTCTTTAAA
Source organism: Nemertoderma westbladi (assembly GCA_032718475.1). NCBI lineage: Eukaryota > Metazoa > Xenacoelomorpha > Nemertodermatida > Nemertodermatidae > Nemertoderma > Nemertoderma westbladi. The sequence continues at coordinate 89,757 of JAUCBJ010004634.1, forward strand.
AATATGATAGAATCTGTATCTAGTTAATTTCGTTACCAAATTGGATTGTAAAAATATATTGCCGCATGGAAGCGGGGTGAAATAGATTTGGATATTCGAATGAAATCGCATGGGTCACGTACTTTACTTGGCCATGTCACGTACTTTACTTTGTTTTACATCAAATTCACTGAATAGCGTTAGGTTTGAAATGTCAATAAAGGCTGTTTTGGAAACAACAATATTACCTCTTGGCTGCTGTGGACTCATTTATTACCTCAAGGTGCTCAATTCGCTGGATTTTGGACTTAAATTAAAAAAAATATTTTTTAAAATTTCTGCGCGTCACGTACTTTACCTGCGTTTGGTTGATGATTACTTATGCAATCTACACTATTTTTTAAAATTTCTGCGCGTCACGTACTTTACCTGCGTTTGGTTGATGATTACTTATGCAATCTACACTAAGAAGTTTAGCTTCTATACTAATCGTGTAGCAGAATACTTTGTCTCTCAGAATATCACAAGTTGATGCTCTATGAAGACTGTTGTGGGGCGAGCCACGAAGTTGGCGGAGCCTTAGCGAATTGACACTGTTAGGGGGTGGGTCAATTTATGCAAATAGTTGTCGTCGTCGTCGTTGTCGTCGTCGTCGTCGTTGTCATTGTCGTCGTCGTTACGATTTTGACATGCTAATAACTTTGTCGGATTTAAAGCTGCCAAGTTGAAAATTTGTAGGTATCAATATGAGCAAAAGTTGAGATTTTTGAGAGACTTTCAGACACCATCAGTGCAATGGTCTCCCGCTAGAGGGCCACATGTCTAAACATTAAATGCCCTCCCATTTCTTTGCTTTTAATCCGTTTAAGCTGAAACTTGGCAGATATGTATTAGACCATTAGCTGTGACTTTCAAAGGAGGCGAATCCATCTGCAGTTCTCCAGTCTGCCGCTAGAGGGCCAAAGGTCTGAAAGTGAAAACAACTAACGACGACAACTATTTGCATAAATTGACCCACCCCCTAACAGTGTCAATTCGCTAAGGCTTCGCCAACTTCGTGCTGCGCGAAGTCCCCACTTCGTGTATATATGTAATTTGCAAAAGAATGTAAAAATTGGTCTCTGACAGTCACGTACTTTACCGTGGAACGTGCCAAATATAGCAAAATCGTTAATTGCCGGACAAAAGCATGAAAATGTGACTATATATGTAAAAAAAATGTGTAGATTAATCTGAGCCTGTGTACCAAAAAAATTGACTACTTTCCTAGCAACAGGGTGACTTTTTCATAGCAACCGTTGTATATTTAATGTAATTATGATTGAAACTTGGGATAAACAACCTGTCTAGCAATAGAAGATGGTTATTAGTGACATCGGCGCTGATAAACGTTTCCTTAGCAACAAGGTGACCTTTCCCTAGCAACTGCCTGCAATTCTGATTGAATCTTGGGATCATGTTGGTATAATCAACCTGTATAGCAATATAAGGTCCATGTGAAGAATACCAGACTTTCTGCTGTTATATTTCACTTTGCAGTTACTCCCTTGTGAAGAATACCAGGTTTTCACCAAAACCATAGGTTACAGAAGGGATGAATCTAACCAAAACAATAAACGAATTAGTATATGTACAGGTTATAAGACAGAAACAAGAGCTATAAAACACTTAATTAAGATAAATTTAAAAAAAATAAAAAATCTTCATATATAAAATTCCAATAAAAAGTCGACCGAAAAGTGAAATCCTGGTATTCTTCACGTGGGGCATGGGCGAATATAAGATATTATCTTATTTAGTAGTTATATTAGAGCTGATTGATACACGTTTCCATAAAAATATTTAACTTTATGGGAATATTGTGTGTTTATAAAACTACAGTGTAAAAGTACAGTTAAAAATCCAAAAATGTAGCCACGGGCGGAGCTGGCCCGAGAATAATAATAATACAATATGGATAAATTTCTCTAAAAAATCTGTAAGAACTACTGTACTTCCAACTTCAACAATTTTTTTACTATTTCACTTGCCAGGCCCAGTGAACATCGTCATGCACTTAAAGGAGGCCAGAGGAACAAGATATCCTTGGCAATAACTTAAATCGTTCTAGAATGTTTCGCATATAATGAAAACAAACACAGATAAATATAATAAATACCAATACTACCGTTGTATTTTATTGTTGTATTTTATTCGTGTAGGAAAATGGTCAATAATCAGAGTGTAATATAATAGTCACAGTCATTTTGCGATTCTAGAATTATAATTATGATACAGAATAGTACATCATGGTACTAGTGAGCTGGTTATTGCTTATTCCCTCGAAATTAACATTATGTAACTTTCGTTTTGGTTTGTGGTTTGTATATATTTATTGGCACTACTTCGCCCTGTCGACAGCCTCTGTCAATTTTTTTAACCACTAATTTTTTTGTGTTTTTCAATGTTTTGTTTGATAATGGTGAATGTTCTAGAACCTTAAGTAGATATTTTTTTTAATAGCAGCTAGCGTTTTTTTACTAGCTATCAGTTTTTGAAAATAAAAAAAAATTTTTGTTAACATTATTAATTAGCTAGCGTTTTTATGAAGGTAGTGGGTTTTTTACTACAGTAGCTAGGAATAGTAAGTATTTAAGATCTTTCAAACTGATTTTTTTAATGTTACGTTATTTATGGGTGTGGTTGGTTGGTAAACAAGCCTATATTTTTTATGGGTTTTATTTTTATTCTTTCCAGCGACACTTTGCTGAAATTAGACTCAGAAAACTGTACCGCCACACGATGTTCAAATAATCTCAAACGATGTTTGTCATGCCAGAAATCACATCAACTTTCAAGGCAGTATACGATCAGCCATTTAATCCCTTCCCAAATGGAATCGAAAGTGTAGAATTCAAAGCGTTGGAAATATTTGTCATACGTATGTATGACAAAAAATCAAACAGAACTATTATAAATAATACATGACGGGATCTATTCACCAAACGCAACTGCGTGATTGATCGCTTGCCACCAACTCAACACACCCTTTACCAACATGTGATGCGGGCTACATATCAAGCCAGCGTTTGGGCAGTCTGCACACAGGACAAACCGATACTCCCTTGACCAGCAGATTTCGGTTGGGTATTTAATACTCAATGGAATCCCGTCTGGAGTTCACTGCCAGACGCTGCAACGATGTGCTACGAATTCATTAAATATGCATGCAAAAAGCGCAATTGCACAAACTGCAAGTGTGGGAAGGCTGGGTTTAAATGCACAGAATTATGCACTTGCACTTGCTCTTGTTATTGATCACATATGATTCGTATATAATTAAAAGAATTGGTATAACTATAATACTAAATAATTTAAATTTACAGCCTTGTGGCTGTGTATTTGATGTATAAACACATTATCCTCATAAAGCCAAAAGTGCAATATTTTTTAAATATAGATATCACCTTTTGTTTCTATGGAAACGTGCTTCACAGCTCCAATATAACTACTAACCATCTTATATTGCTATAAATGCTGTTTACCTCCAGTTTCAATATTAATTACACTAAATTCCAGGCAGTTCCTAGGGAAAGGTCACCTTGTTGCTATGGACACGTGTATCAGCGCCAATGTTATTACTAACAATCTTCTATTGCTAATCAGGTTGATTATCCAAAGTTTCAATCAAATTCCATTAATTATAGAGCGGTTGCTAGGTAAAGGTATCCTTGTTGCTATGGAAACGTGTACAGGCTTATATTATAAACTAAACCAGTTATATAATCGTAATTTTTGAATATGGTGAGTTTCAATAACAGAAATGACCAATTTTACCCGGTTGCTATGTAAAAGTCACTCTGTTGCTAGGGAAGTAGTCAATTTTTTTGGTACACAGGCTCAGATTAATCTACACATTTTTTTTACATATATAGTCACATTTTCATGCTTTTGTCCGGCAATTAACGATATTCACCTTAAGCGACCCCACTAATTGAGATTTAATTAATTATCTAAAAATGATATCGATTTACGTCTCAATCGCACTGTTGAATGTAAAAGTTATACTTATTGTTATATTAAATAAAATATAAATAAAAACTGATAACAGTACTTTGTGATGGGTGATGAAAGATGAAAGCTTATGTGTGCAAATCTTATGTCGGGCCTTAAAAGTACACATTATTTACATTTGAGTTCAGCATGCTTGAGTGCACAGTAGGCTACAACGAAAGCAATTACTATACAGGCCTCTGCCTCTGCTAATGCACATAAAAAGATGTAGGAATAGAATATGAAATAGCATCGCACGAATCAAATTAAAAACAATCAGACACAATTTACTTTTATTTTCTTCCATAGATAAGAAGTAGGAGTTCGTTTACCAGTACCTATGTGAAATAAAAAGTCTAAATGATGATTATTAAAAGTTCATAGGTATTTCGTTGTCGAAATAATATGGCCGGGTGAACGCTTGTAGGTTTTCCATCCTGTTCTGTAAAGGGAAAGCACAGTATATATGGCTTGGCAACTACGCTACACAGCTATTTATTGTAGCGGGATCTACTGTAACTTCATCAACAAATCAGGGAATCGTAGCAATAGGGTTGGTGCGCGAAAAAATTGTTGGGCTAGAAACAATCGAATAAGGGGTAACAAGGTGCCCTGAATCGAGTAGCGGGGTGTGTTTTTTGTAAAAACACGTGGAAACGGTCTAAATGGCGGGTTTAAGTAAGAGCGGGAAGCCAATTTTGAAAATCGGCTGTGATTGGCTGCTACATATTTGACGTCATTATGCGCAGTGATCTGATAATTTTTTATCTTGGTTTCTATGGAGAGAGATTTTCGATCGATTCAAATACACATTAAATCTCAATCATTTCACACGTGGCTTATACCAATTGAAAGCGGAGAGTCTTGCGCGTCTTTTGACACTAAAATTAATTAAATTCATGATGAGGAACATTGATAAATAGATGTATTCATCTGTATTTCCAGCAGCAATACCGGTACTGCATTCCATTCTGTATTGATTAGGGTAGATTAGATTTAAAATAACACTACTCCATTGATTGGGCCAAATTCGTCTGGGCTGTAAAACACAATAAGCGGGTGGTAATTAACTGTTGCCGATATACAGTAGGAGTAGGCTAAGGTTTAATTAGGGTTGGTTGAGGCCTGATCAACAAACAAATCCTTACAAAAATAATAAACCATAATATTTACAAGTCCTTAAAAGATATCACCCTGCTCCATAGCCCGGAAAATTCAAATGATAGAAATGTAGGTGTACCTAGGCGTAGGTGTAGCGTTTGCACTGCTTTGTCAGTACCGGTATACTGCGCTTCTATAAGGCTGTTGTTAGTACTGCAGTACTGCAGTACCGTTACTGTGTACCGGCACGGGAAGCCGGGTGCGGAGACGAAGAATGCCAGCAGTAGGAGAGTGTTAGTTTGTTAGCATTGTGTATGCCATATACTGTTAGTGGAGATTTGGCGGTTAAGCTCCAGGTCAATTGAATTAAGTAACTTGTAATCCTGCGACCGGGTTTTTTTTAACCAGTTAACATCTATCCACCAAGGCGTTTGTTTAGTTTCCAAAGATATACCGGTATTCTAATATATAAATACCAATGTTTAAACTTGAAGTTTATAAATACCTATCTGATACTGGGACTGGCAGTAATAATATTTATTTAATATGGTGCATTATCGGTTGAGGGATATCTTCAACATGGCCGTTAAATCGCCCAAGTTTCATCACTAAACACACTAAAATAATAGTTTTTAATAACGCCTTTGCCCATGGGTGAGTTATATTTTACGCATAATTCAACGCCTTTGCCCATGGGTGAGTTATATTTTACGCATAATTCAAGTGGTAACTTGTCTGCTTGGGTAGGCCTACCCTGTCCTGTACTGCAATATTTGACAATGCAATGCAACACCAGTAACTTTTAACATAAGTAAAGAGGATTAAAAATTTGTTTGAAAATAATAAATACTGAAACAAAATATCAGGAAAATCACAAATGTAATAAATAAATATTAATATTAGGCCTAAATAAATAAATATTAATAAAATAAATGTTATATAAATACACCATAACCCGTAATATAGTGTCATTTTCTGATGCTTCACATTAGTCATTATAATAATTATTATTATAATAACCATTATTATTATTATTAGCCATTATTAGCAAGTCGTAGGACTTGATTACTGTAAGAATTGTTGGCTGATTGACTGGCTGGCTGACTGACTGATCTACAGCCAAAACTACTCTAACGATTTTGATGAAATTTTCACAGCATCTAGATACCGCGATTCTAAGGTCTCTGGTATATCCGCTATTTCGTCCATGAGCCGTTGGCTCGAAAAATAGACATAAACGAAAAAAACGCCATTGGCGCAATGGTAAAATAACACCAATGACAGCTTGTTGATGGAATTTACATTTGATTGATGACTTCCGACTTGCTTAACGGCGTCTTGACGCCGTCTCTAGTTATATTTTTATATCAATATAGAAAGCTTGCGTTGCAAGGATTCCAAATATGTAACAATATCTGAATTTCGTTAAGAAACAGCTGAGAAATAGGCGTTCAAGGATTGCAAGAATTATTGTTTGCTGAAGGCCATTTTATTCTATTTAATAAATACACAATGTTCTGGAATATTTTGTTTATGTATGAATAGCTAGGCAATATAGATATTGGATAGGAATACCGCTGTTGCCCACCAACTCGTACAATAAAATAATACTGTGTATTTTTTTATTATAATAAATGGCGTTCAGCGAACAATACCTCTTGCAATCTTTAAATGCTTATATCTCAGCTGTTTCTCAACGAAATTCAGATAATGTTACATATTTGGAAACCTTGCAACGCAAGCTTTCTGATGATATAAAATAAAAATGACTCTAATGGGAAGAATGGCCACGGTACGGAGGGTGCGATTTCGCAAAAGATACTTTTTTAAAACGCTTATAAAAAAATTTATAGCAAAATCGAAAATTCCGGCTTCATGTGGACATCGACCTCGATGGTGAGTGGAAATAGTTGTGTTTCAAATTTCAAGCAATATGATAAAGATTTGTAGAAAAAGTGGGGGGGGGGGGGGGGGGGGGGTCCGTGTCATCAGAAAATGACACTATTATTACGGGTCATGGTGTATAACGCCACTAACTTACAAATAATTTAATGATACCTAAAATGTGAATTCGATATATAATACTGTAGTAGATAATATCGTGAAGTTAAATTACAGTATTTCCCGTTATTGCTGTTTTGTGACAAATGTTTTGCGATTTATTTACTACCAATATATAAATATTATTTATTAGATGGCGCCAACCAGAATATCATCATTATCAAGGATACAGGACAACTCTGGCCATCAGTCATGGACCAAACGTTACGGTGTGGAGAGCCAGCGGGAAAACGAGCACCAGGACTCCGATAACTATACATTGAAAATGTCAAGGGAGTTCGTCTTCGACAGAATATTCATTGTTGGTGCTTCGTGGTATAGTCAGAGTCATCGTCAATGTCCCATAGGTATCTCCAATATGCTGAGTTTTCTATCGAGATAGTCATTGGTGTACTGGAGCCCGTTATACTGGAGAGGTTCCTCTCCAACGCGTTGGAGAACCCAATAGTGAACATCCGATTCCCATTCCAACCAGCCACCCAAACGGTCGGTCCCTGACTCCTTTGGCTCTCTCAACTACCAGGTCGTGTACCAGCAGTACCGGTTCCACAACCAGCAACTGGTTATTAATTCCGCAATGGTTGTCTGATTGTGGACCCGACCTTCTCGAGAGAGCTCTGTGACAACGATCCAATTAAACCCTGTGTAGAGAGACCCCCGTAGGCTGGATGGTCGGTTTCTGCTCAGATCATACTGGAAACAGAAAATGACGCAATTGATTTTGGTTACTAATGTTGCAACAGGTTGATGGCGAAGTTGTTCGTTCATTTCCCTGCCGTCGCTGGAACATCCCGCATCCTTTGAGCAATTGAGCAACAGGGCCTTACAGTCTGAGGACGGCTGTTCAAAGCATCATGGACAGAGGGATGTCATAAACACCAATGGTGGTAGGACTGTATCAGGTTGGTTTAAGTGCGCCAGCATAAAGGAGGAGGGAACTTCGATCGTTGTTTACGAAGTCCACATCGCCCAGCAGCCATCCTCCAACTAACCCGCAAGGTTGACAACATCAACACCCTCAAATACCGCCGTCAAACCATCGCCCCAGACCCTGGAGTGCAGCATCGGAATCTTATTGATATTTATTCTACTTGTACATTGGGAATGGCCAGAGATCGTTAGGACCTTTAGTAGTATGTGATGGCATCAGCTCTGCAATTTATAATTACGCATCACGATGGCAAAAGAGATATAGTAACACGAGCAATGCTACTGCTTTATCTTGCCACTTTGCATTATATTACAGCTCCAACATTATTCTAGCACTAAAAAAAATTCAAAATTAGTTAAATAAACGTTGTGCAATGTAAAAAATATAAAACATATAGATTTTAGGATTTGCGTAACTTTAGATAGAAAAAAATATACAAGCTCTCTGTGAACTTTTGATTTGATCGATTTGATTTGATATCCGCCACTGACTTGGATTCATTGCAGTCCTCTATATTGCCCGCAGTTGTCTTTTGCATTTTAAAGGCATTGCCAAGTCTCTGCAGGAACAGTCTTCAATCAAGTGTCTCTTGTTGTAAGAGAAACTCTCTCGGATGTTCGAAACAATATAGATGAATTCCACAATAAACAATTCAATGAAGCGAGAAAGATGGCCAATACACTTGACATTGCTGTGGAGAAGCCCCAGACATGTATCAGACAAACCAAGTACAATAATGTACCCGCCAAGGATCCTAGTGAATATTATTGGAGATTTGTTACAATCCCACTGATCAATCATCTAATATTAGAAATGGTTACTCGGTTCACATGCTTACATGAGAGCGCGACTATGGGACTTATAGTTGTTCCTTCCATGATGACAGCCAGACCATCCATCAATTAATTCGAATTATATTTTCATCTCTTTTCATCTCGTCTACAAGCACCGCCTAGCAAGTGAGATCCACCTGTGATTCAAGATATGGAAAGGGCGTGAAGATGCACCAGCAACGATTGTTGACAAGGATTTTTTCCCCAATGTGAAGCGTGTTCTACAAATACGTGCATTGTTCCTGGTAACCAGTTGTGAGTGAGAGGTGTATCGTCAATGTACTGCGCCTCCTCGAAACATACCTCAGGTCGACAATGGACCAACATAGATTTACATCTCTTGCACAAATGTATGTCCCTCGTGAAATTGACATAAACTACGATGATGTTGTCAAAGAGTTTGATAGGGCCCCACGCGGTTTCTACTTCCCAATGTTCTTGTCGAAATATAGAGTAAAAAGATAAGAGTTTGTAACTTATTATTAATATTATACCCATTGATCATATTACAATATTATTATATACTCAATGGGGCGATATACACAAAAGTGGCCAAACCAGTGTCATTTTTTGGGAAAAAATAAAGTTTCTCAAAACCCAACATATGATATATATTCTGAAAGCTCAGAGTCCGTAGAATTCAATGCGAGTATTGGCCGACCTTAAATATGATCTGTAAAAAAATATACTGCTTGTCCCTTCCTGTCCACTTCCTGTAACCATTATTTTAACACATTTTCTAGGATAATTTGTTACAGGCGTGGGACCCTTCCTTGCCTGTAACCTTCCATGTAAATGTAATGAGAGCCGGTTACAGGTGGGGGGAAGTTTTATGGTACGACTGACACTGCCAAACACACATTATAAATGCTGCGTATGACCATTATACATAAAATGATAGCATTTTCAAGGAGGATTTCAGAACTGTTATTGTTTTACCGAGGTACCAATTATATGCGATTTTATCAGCTTTAACGTTAGTTACAGGGGGGGACAGTTTATGGTTTTCCCTCCCGATCTGAGGCTCTTCAAACTCACATATTTTCAAAAGTTTTTAATGAATTTGTATAATTGTTTTTGTGTGTTAGAGCTGAGTAATTACGGATTCTTAAAAAAAAATTTCAAGGTGTGCCTGTAACCACAATTCCCGTTATTCTATTTTTGCCATTGGGTGGGGACATTTTTAGTGGTGTAGTAGAAAACAAAATGTTCCAGTATCTCCTATATGCTAACTATACATCTACAGACTATGATGTTTCTTAAAATTAATAGACAAATTTTCGAGCTTTCATTTGGTATATAAAATATTAACTTCTATTGACATCAGATAGAAAGAAACTAGAGCTCCTTATTTAACTTCTCCTAATCATTGTTTTTGTCAAAAATCACGTTTTCCGTGGTTTTTGACGATATCAAGCAAAATTTAATACTATTTATTTGCAGTAGCGTTTAGCAAACATGGTATCCTAGATTCCTGATGAAAATGTCAACCTGTAACATTTTATTTCATGAGATTTCATTCAGTAGAAATGGAATTAAAATGGAATTACAACTCTCACTTTTTTGTATGTTTTGGCCACTTTTTTGTATACTGTAGTGCTCCCAATGATATTTATATAGTTTTAATGGGTTTTATTGTGTATAAATAGTTGTACTGTTTTGTTCTGTTTCATATGGTTTTAATTCTGTAATGTCAGAAAACTCAAAAATAACACCAAAAAATATTTTTTTAATTTTTATCGCCCCGAATTCCCTACCCCCCCCCCCCCCCCCCCCGTGTCCAAGTTTGTCCGGTAACCCAACACCCCCCACGTAGTTCGGATGTCTGAATTTAAAAACGAAAAAAGGTTACATTATTATTATTAATTATATTATTATAGGCCTATATAATTATAATAATAGACGTACAGGAACTGGTACCTACTGTATAAACTCAAAATACTGTAGAGATTGTTGTTTCATATTGGAGATCACATGCTAGACAAGTGGTCAAAGGTATGCCCCTAACTTACCGGTAATATCTACATCCCGACAGCAAACTGCTCGTTTTAAAGAAGACATGTTTAATTATTTCATTGAATAAATTATTGGTCTTTAACTTTTAAATAAATCAGCTGGTGACCATCTATCTATTTACATATTCTCTACCTGTTTTCCTGTAGTGTCTGTGGTCTATGACTCCTATATTTGACTTACTAAGAGACATTTCGCAACAATACACGCCACATAGCGGAGCATACTGGCATTATCAAACTCTTACAGGCCGTTTTAGTCCACCCCCTGACTCAGCAGTATTCAATCATTCTGTCGAATGTGATCATCATATCAGAGCTACTCACTCTAGTATCATAGGCTCAACCAGAAATTATTTTGAACTCCATGTCAATGAAACGTTGTTAATAATTAAGAAGCTTACACCGACCTGCCGACCCTCAAGGCCTCGACACACAGTTACTTATTACATTCAACTTAAACGCCTGAAGGCCCTTATTCAGTACAAAATAACGCAGTGGTGGGAGCCCTGCCTGAAGGCCCTTATTCAGTACAAAATAACGCAGTGGTGGGAGCCCTGCCTGAAGGCCCTTATTCAGTACAAAATAACGCAGTGGTGGGAGCCCTGCCTGAAGGCCCTTATTCAGTACAAAATAACGCAGTGGTGGGAGCCCTGCCTGAAGGCCCTTATTCAGTACAAAATAACGCAGTGGTGGGAGCCCTGCCTGAAGGCCCTTATTCAGTACAAAATAACGCAGTGGTGGGAGCCCTGCCTGAAGGCCCTTATTCAGTACAAAATAACGCAGTGGTGGGAGCCCTGCCTGAAGGCCCTTATTCAGTACAAAATAACGCAGTGGTGGGAGCCCTGCCTGAAGGCCCTTATTCAGTACAAAATAACGCAGTGGTGGGAGCCCTGCCTGAAGGCCCTTATTCAGTACAAAATAACGCAGTGGTGGGAGCCCTGCCTGAAGGCCCTTATTCAGTACAAAATAACGCAGTGGTGGGAGCCCTGCCTGAAGGCCCTTATTCAGTACAAAATAACGCAGTGGTGGGAGCCCTGCCTGAAGGCCCTTATTCAGTACAAAATAACGCAGTGGTGGGAGCCCTGCCTGAAGGCCCTTATTCAGTACAAAATAACGCAGTGGTGGGAGCCCTGCCTGAAGGCCCTTATTCAGTACAAAATAACGCAGTGGTGGGAGCCCTGCCTGAAGGCCCTTATTCAGTACAAAATAACGCAGTGGTGGGAGCCCTGCCTGAAGGCCCTTATTCAGTACAAAATAACGCAGTGGTGGGAGCCCTGCCTGAAGGCCCTTATTCAGTACAAAATAACGCAGTGGTGGGAGCCCTGCCTGAAGGCCCTTATTCAGTACAAAATAACGCAGTGGTGGGAGCCCTGCCTGAAGGCCCTTATTCAGTACAAAATAACGCAGTGGTGGGAGCCCTGCCTGAAGGCCCTTATTCAGTACAAAATAACGCAGTGGTGGGAGCCCTGCCTGAAGGCCCTTATTCAGTACAAAATAACGCAGTGGTGGGAGCCCTGCCTGAAGGCCCTTATTCAGTACAAAATAACGCAGTGGTGGGAGCCCTGCCTGAAGGCCCTTATTCAGTACAAAATAACGCAGTGGTGGGAGCCCTGCCTGAAGGCCCTTATTCAGTACAAAATAACGCAGTGGTGGGAGCCCTGCCTGAAGGCCCTTATTCAGTACAAAATAACGCAGTGGTGGGAGCCCTGCCTGAAGGCCCTTATTCAGTACAAAATAACGCAGTGGTGGGAGCCCTGCCTGAAGGCCCTTATTCAGTACAATCCCCCTTTCGTAGCTACTGTCTCCTGCATTCCTTGACCGATTTTCTACTTAGTCATTACTTCAAGTCATTAATATTATATTAATACTGTAATAGACTGCACGCATAAAATATGTTCAAAGTATTATGAGTTTTAATTGATTAGAAGCGGTAAACGAATAATTAACATACAATACCTATGTGTGCGAGTCGATGAGGATGTCGTTTACACCACTTGTCGGCACCGCAGAAGGTAAGGAAAACCAACACATCTTCATATATCACCTCGTAGAGAAGAAAAAGAGTTATGACAACTGAAGAGATCGGAAGTTAATATAAGATGATGGATATGTCTACATGGGATGAGAGTAAAAAATCGGCTTATGCAAAAGCAATACGAAACCAAATAGAATTGACACAAGCGAAGAAACAAAACAAAGAAGGGATGGAACGCGGTCGCGGCAGAGATGGACAAGGGCTGGTTTTTCACGGCCCGGCCCGTTGGGTCTCGGCCCGCCACGGCCTGGCCCGGGCCCGGGCCCGTTAATTTTGATTTTTTAAACATGACAGCATAAAGTAAAATTTTCTAGGCTCTACTATTTAAGTAAATATGTACAGTACAGTATATGTGAGTCTGAGTCCTGTATATAGCAAAGGTACATTACAAAGTTAAACAAAGGTACATTACAAAGTTAAACAAAGGCACAAATAAATCATGAAACAACCCTAGTTACAGGAAAATTAAATATAAATATTTAATTTAATTTTGTGTTAAAAAATGTGAAAAAAATTGTCATATTTTTGTGTTTTGTTAACTGGATAATATATTCAACAATAGCGGGCTTTCCAATGTTTAGAATACGACCCGCCACTCTTTTCTTTGTGCTTTCTTGCAAAAAGCATTTTATGACCTTTCTTCAATTATCGTGTCAAAAGACGCGCAGGACTCTCCGGTTTCTAGATAAGCCAGATGCGAAATGATTAGATTTTAATGTGTATTTGAAATGGATCGAAAATCACTCTTCATAGAACGCAAGGTTAAATTACAAGCAGCACCGATAAGAGGTCTTTAAACACAATGTTTATTATAATTACGATTATTTTTGCCAAAAATTTCCATAAACAATTTTATATTATACATTTATGTGTTTAAGGACCTATTTAAAACTCCCTTTTCCTCACGTAACATTTTTTTTCACACACCATCACTACAACAGTATTTCGCAATATTATAATGATAATATAAAGTTAAATTGCTGTAAACCCGAACTAACCCGAACTATAAGACGTACATTATTGCATGTAGATCTGGTTATAAAGTGATGAGTTGCATGTACAGTACGGAAGAACTGGTTATGTTGGGTTCGTCTTGACTTTAGAAGCAGTATGTTCGCGCTTTTAGACGTTTAACAGTTTAACCTGCTAATTTAAGTGACTTCTTGAATCGACTATTGCCCTTGCTAATTAACATCAGTTGAAACCAGTCTATGCGCGGCGTATGACCCACTGTGTGAGAGACTGGATTAGGTTCTAGAGAAAGTTATTGCAGTGTAGGCTACATTGTATCATTCGATTGATCGCTACTATATAATCTCCGACAACTATATTTACTTTCGGGGAAATATTAACAGTTCCTTTGGGACGTGGCGCTTTAAGTATCAAACAGAGTTATGACTTACACTAATCACAACTGGAGGCTATAGTGTATCACAATCGCAAATAGCGCATTATTTAGGAATGCTTTATTAACCTTCGCACTACTTCACACTAATTCACACTAATGGACACTGATTTGCCGACCGTCACTAATTTTGATCATATATAAGGTGGATTGCAACTAACATACGTAGGGATTAAGAAAGTTGAGGGGTTTACGATTTCTTATCGGTATTCTCCAAATATAACATCCTGTTTGCGCTTTTAAGACCTTTGACAGTTTAACCTGCCAAAATTAGAATGTCTTTTGGATGATAGATAGTCTTTAGCCTATGACGAGTATTTGATACACTACATTAGCCGAAGCCAGTCTATGCGCAATCATTCACCCGTTGGATATACCCGGGAGACTGAGTTCGGAGCTTAATGATTGATGGTGTAAGCCTACCGTATTATTCGACTGATCGTAATATATAATCTCTGACAAATATTATTCACTTTCGGGAAATATTAACAGTTCCTTTAGGACGTGGCGCTCTAAATATGTAAACAGAGTTATGACTTAAACTAGTCACAACGAAAAGGCTATAGATTCACGTATATGGCGCATTCTTTAGGAGATGCTTTGTTATCAGTTACACTCATACACAATGCTGCACAATACTGCACACTAATCTGCCGACCTTCACTAAATTTAGTCACGTATAAAGAGAGCAACAGACAATTTATGTTGGGCATATGAAATAGCATTAAATTCACTTCAAACCACTTAACATAGGTCGCAATCGTTTATCTGTAACCGGTCTCTCTAACCTTTAGTATATCAAGAAGGTGGGGTGTCTGACTATTGATCAGTATTCCGATATAATATTTCATCAACAAATATAATGAATAACCGACAGCAAAAGCAGTAATATTAGTAATTTATGGATAGTGAGTGAATAAGTGAGTAGATAACAGATATACGTTCTATAATTAAGCCTACTAATGTAAGACTAAAGACTGAAACACGGAGGTGCCAAAAGCCGGTGTTCTTAGGCTCTGGGCAAAAACATAACACTGAACTACTGAGTTTCTGTATCCACCTCCAACACAGAGACAAAAAACGCTCTGATTGGTCAACCGAACAACGAGAGAACAAAGAAACAAAGAAATGTCGACGTGGCAATATCAGCTGTTAGCCGTCGTCATGGTAGCGACACTGTTTTCAAGAGTATCTAGCTTATCGCGTCACGAGATTGCGGATTATGTCCTCTAAAGTACAAATACAGAAGAAATGACTTTTATGTCCTCTAAAACACCAGTACAGCAAGGACACGGCCCTTTTATGCCTGGTAAACCAACTACAGAGTACTTTAAGGGAAAATAACCGGTTAATGACGCAAAAGCTTTTACACCGCTCCCAGAAAATGGGATTTAAGTCTATAAAATATAACAAATCACAGTTTCTAAAATATAAAGATACTCTAAACAGTTAGTCTTTCTTACGCAGACGGCGTTTACGCAGTTTTTTGAGGCTAGCAAGAGTCCTTTTCTCTTTGGGGCGAGCCACTTTACTAGGAGGGCTATAAATCCTGGGTGAAGGGTGCAATATGATTGCATCAGAAGGTGTAGGATTATGGTCGGGGTATCCGCCGTTTCGATATGCTTCTCCTCGAGCTGATTTTCCTCCGCTCGTAGCTTGATACGTTCATCCAAAACTCTCGCAGAGAATGGGGTTGTCTAAGTTCGATATCTTCTTAGAGATTCTGGATTTCACAATCGAACTGAGATAAAGACAATTCGTTTATCGCTTGGACTTGCTGTTACAACTTACGTTTATCTGAACAAATGCAGGTTTACTTTCTGATCCTTCCTTCTTTCCTTTCTGATCTTTGTAGAATAGCGTTTAACTCGTTTGGTACAACGTTCTCCGCCACTTTGGTGACAGGTTATATCGTGTTAAGCCGGGACGATGGTAAGGGTTAAACGGCGATATTAAATGTCCGCGTCCCAATCCGGCTAGGTAGAATGGGCTAATATCTAGGAAGCCCACAACTAGGGTGCCACCGACTAATTGTTCAGGTAACACTAGATCTTTGAGCAGTGAGTACAGCTCGGGAGGATCCGTCATACTAATAGGATCAAGAGTCTGAAGTCTCACTAGGGAATGAGGAGTTCTGATCGAGTATTCCGAAACTCTGATCATTGGTTTATTTAAGGATCGTCTGAGTCGAACGAGCGTAGGTGATACATCGAACAAGTTTCGCTCGAAACTCCCGTAAGTATAGCGAGTAAAACCGTGTTTAAAGCAACGTCTCCGCGGATGTTTATGTCTTTCCGTTTGTTGGTTGGGTCTTGGGCATTCATCGCAATAATACCCAAAAACGTACGTCTTGTAGGGGAAACGCGAGTGATCTTTCTCCAGCTTACAATATTCCTCCATCCGTTCGAAGCTATTCGGTACAACAGGTAGCGGTCGATCGGCGGTAAGATACATCATAGGGGAATAGAGCCGTTTGAGTTCTACCATGCGGTCATGATGTATACCTTGAGGATATCGAGTTTCTAGATTTTGTTGACTGGCAATATTGAGATATGTTTCTATCAGGAATTCCAGATAATCGTTGAAGTCGCTGCGTTTATCCGGCTCCTCAACGTCTTCTCTTTCGAGTCTGTTTCGAATAGAATTCTCGTGTTCCATTCTCGGTTTATCGTTCCGCCTCCGCTGGGTAGGATATTTCAATCGTACCATTTCCCTTTTGGTGTCGACATTGTCCGTATCGTGTAAATCGATAGGATGACCAGTAGTTAAGAAGTCCACATACGTACCATTACGATGCGTATAGCGAGCGGTGAATTTCTTATAGTCCAACTCACGCGTGAGCTGCTCTTGGGACATTGGCGGTTCGATATAACGACTATCGTCCTCCGCAGCAGTTGGACCAGCGTCGCTGTGTATCAAGCTATCAACAAACGCTTGTAAAGGTAGAGTATATCGCTCCCTGATACCAAGATCATCTTCTATCAACTCAATCATATCTGCTATATAAATTTATCCATATTATAATGAGTTTATATTTAGGCGAGCGGGCGTCGCTGCCTACCCCTCTCTGCCCCCGGACAGTGCGAGATCCTCAGCGCTGGTGTACTTTCGCCGATGTGCCTATCGCCAACGTCGTAGCTGCACAACGACTACAACAACCAGCACGAGCCACTCCACCGTCCGTCCCAAAGGCTTAGATATACTTCAGGTTCTTACTGGAGAGTTAGGGTTACTTTCACAATTGCGACTCGCTACTGTAAACACACCTTAGTAGTAACATTCACCTACAAACGCACAAATTCCACGTAACAGTCACAAATGGTACACATTCTATCACACATTCGGGTCATTTGTCCGTTAGTCAAGTGCCTTCCAGAATGTCACATTGTTATTATGTATCCTTGGATACTAGCGGTGCGCTATTTATTCACTATGCTATTCAATGCGCAAGCCCTTTATTGTTCTTTTAACTCACTTCTAATTCTAGCGTGGTTGTTGCCATGGTGACATTATGGAAAGCTAGCGGTAGAATTAGGGTAATTCTCATGCATACAGATCTGGGATGCTATTTAATAGTAAGTCTTTAATAGTCAATATCATCTTTATACATGATTCTATGAATTTTATCGGCTATTGACTATACATTGGAGATTCTCGCACACAAATACACTTAATAAAGTGAATCTCCGCTCCCATGATCTATTAATTAATGGAATTTTGGGAATGTTATAAATTGTATAAAATGACAATTTATTAAATTCATTGAAATATCTGAATTTAAATTTATTCCCGTAAATTTTATTATTTAATGTTAAATAGACACAATTTTATTCCAGAACGTGTCTGGGGACTGGGATCCTTGATTCTAGGAATTTTGTCCTTTTAAGAGTATCGGTAAATGCTACGATATCTTAATCGACTAGAATTTTAAAGGATCTGATATTTGACAGATTTTTGTAAATATTAATAATTAATATTTAGGATGGGCACCAGTTTATTCCAGAACTTGTCTGGGGACGTTAACCATTGATTCTAGAAATTTGTCTTTCAAGTATATCGGTGGGTGCCGCGATATCTTAATCGACTAGAATTGCAGATGGTCAAAGGGTTTAACAGATTTATTTTGCGTTATACGCTACTGTTAAAGGGACATCACGCTACTATATGTATTATTTAATATATGGTATGAGAGCAATATCGCACGAAGCAATGTCAGTGTGAAGAGGCAAGTCGTTTCCAAAGTCTACCCAGAGCTTGGTTTAGCCGAGACACGAGGATCTGAACTTTGCATTCCTAATACTCTGCCTACCAATAATACTTGAATATAGTAGTGGCTTTATTGTACTTTAATAAGTACGGATATTTCATCTTACTGTAGTCACGTATTGATAATGTAATACGGGCAGTAAGGAAAGAGAAAAAGAATTATTTCTCGCCGTCGCACTAAATATATAATATACGTAATTAAATAATAAACGCGAATATATATTGCACTAATCTACTAAATAATCTCTAAAATACTATACTACTAAATAAAATTAAATAAAACGATTAAAATAAAATTACATAATAATACATACATAAATATAAAAATAAAACAAATACAAATATAAAGTAATATGGTCACACACCCACTCCAGCCGTTGTTAAGTTGGGGAGTCCCTAGATGTTTGTTGGATTAGGGAGGTGGTCGTGGGAAGAGTATCTTGTCTCCCATAGTTTCCGGAGAGTTCTCTGTCTCTTTCCAGTAAACATAAACGTCCCACCAGGCGATTGAGCTGCTGCGTCTCGAAGACAATTCCCGGTTTCTTGAAGTTACGTCGCATGACGACGAGTTCTACCGATCGCACCAAACCGTCATCCGAGATGTGGGTCTCGATGATACGACCTGTCTGCCACCTCTTACGTGGAAGATCTACATCCACAATAAGAACCATGTCTCCAGCGCTAACGTTTTCTTGCTGCGCAAACCACTTAGTTCGAAGTTGTAGCGTGGGCAGATAATGTTTTTCGAAATGGTCAGCGAAACGACGGGATAACAACTGCATGAGTTGCCAAGTTTGTCGGCAGTATTCGTCTCCGTCTGTGATTTCTGATTGTGGGAGCATGGCTACAGGTTTCTTCAGTAGGAAGTGCGCGGGTGTTAGCGCCTCCAGGGAATCGGGACTCGATGAGACTGGCATAAGCGGTCTCTCGTTGAGATAGGCAGCGATTTCTTCCATTAACGTCCACAAAAGTTCGTCGGTGAGATAAGCGCGACAAGGCACTATAAAATGAATGCCGTCTTCACACTTCTTATTAATCTCTCCCAACTTCCTCCCCACCAAGAGGCGTCGGCGGCGTTGAAGGTCCAACTAGACGCTGTTACTCGTAGTTGGTCGTCCACCTGTCTTTGGTTCCAATCTTTGACGTAAGCTTTGATTTCATTGTTGGCACCAATGAAGTTTGTTCCCTTATCAGATCTCATCGTGTTACTAGTGCCAAAGCGAGCGATCTGTCGTCGTAAGCTTAATAGAAAGCTGTTGGTAGATAAATCGTTCACCATATCGAGATGGATGGCTCTACAAGTCATACAAACAAAGATTACACACCATCTCTTGACTATAGTCCTAGCACGATATACTTCAATAGGGCCAAATAAATCCACACCGGTGTTAGTAAAGGGTGGTTCATAAAAGCTTACTCGTTCCCTAGGTAATTCTGCCTCTCTCTGTGTTAAAGGCCTACTGAATGCTTTCCTACAGGGTATACAATTCCTAAGAACTTGGTTCAGAGCTCTACGGGGTTTATAAAAATAATAGCGAGTTCGAATTTCGCTAAGAACTCGTTCTCTACCAGCATGATAAAGTTTGCTGTGAACATCTACTATCATCTTGACTTGTATTTCAAGATTTCTAATGAGTATGGGGAACTTAGTATCAAAGGATAATGGGGCATTCGTTAACCTTCCTCCAACACGTATCAACCCATCTATCATTGTGCTAGAGAAACGATCCCTTAAGCGCATCTGTGGATTTCTCAACAACAGGAAATACTTATCGGAATCTTCATAGCATTGTAAGAGTCTCAGCATCTGTTTGTTGGTTTCTTCATGCTCCTGATAACTGATCTTCTCCTTCAGAAACCTGGTGGGTATCTTATATGGGGGAAGATCTTTAATAACATGGACCTGCACTGATGTGATTGGAGCGGTATCACCCTTTGTTTTCATCCCAGAGTAGTGATGGTGAAAACATCTCTTTAAATATGTAACGGCCTTACAGAGCCGATTCCAGGAACTGTAGTGATGTATCGCTCTCTGCAGAAGAGGTGAGAGTCCTTGCGAGACGTCTGGTATACCAGATTTCCAATCCTTATCACGGATTTCCACAATGGGTTTATTTGTGGCTGTGGGTTTCTGATCCAAAGCGTCGTCTCCGGAAGTATGTAGTACAGACAGATCCACTGTGGGTTTGAATAACTTCGATTTACTCGCCTGAGTTTTAGGTTTGACTTTCTCCGCTCCCTTGGCCTGTCTAATTTCTGCTGTAGTAAGATGAGGAGGCCATTCTTCTTCTTCTTGGTAGAGGAAGTCGGGCCCACCTAACCAGTCTGGAGTATCTACCAGTTCTTGTGGAGTTGCTCCCCTGGAAGCGATGTCCGCTGGATTAATCGTTCCGGGGCAATGTCTCCATTGATCCATCGTCGTGCGACTGAGTATAATAGCTACTCTGTTGGTAACGAAGACGCTGAACTGACAGACTTCATTGGTTATATACTCCAACACGAGTAAAGCGTCGGTCCAATAGACAGTTTTCTCCAGGGGATAGTCGATCTGTTCTGTTACATTCCGGCCGATGGCTGTAGCGTATAGAGCCGCTTTTAACTCCGCTCGAGGAACTTTCAACTTGTTGTTTATTAATGCCTTAGAGGTAACCAAGGCGACTTTAATTCCGTCCGGAGTTTCCACCCTTAGGTAGGCTACTATACCTATTCCCATATCGCTGGCGTCTCCAAACACATGGAGTTGATATGAATACGTAGGGAGAACATGACCAAAATATGAACGGGAAATTATAAAGTTTTCGATGGCTGGTAGAGAATCTTCCCATTTCATCCACTTCTTTAATAATTCTCCCTTAAGTGGATCGTCCCATGAGTGGTTTTCAAGCCACATTTGTTGTACTAAACTCCGAGCAATTAATATAACTGGGCTAATAAATCCCAATGGATCGAAATAAGTGCTCAGGATACTTAAACAAATCCATTTAGTCCGAACTGGATTATCTCGCTGTTTTAGTTGGAAAAACAGGATATCTCTTTCTGTGTCCCATTTCAAACCAAGGGTCTTAGTTTCTGGGAGATCATCCTTTATTAGATCTAGGTCTTTTGCTCCTCAATCTTCTACCGGGATCGACTCCAGAAACTCACGGGAGTTGCTAGTGAATTTAGTTAATCGAAATCCACCTCTTTTTAAGCATTCCACCGTTCCTTTAGCGACCTCAATGGCTTCTTCGACTGATGGAAGGGACTTCAGATTATCATCCATGTAGATGTCTCGTTTGATATTGTCGATCACTTCTTTAGAGAAGGCGTCTCGGTTGTCATCCGCAGTGGTGCGCACCACGGAACAGGCGTTTGAAGGGCTCGAGATTATCCCAAAGGCTTGGATGGTCATCCAGTATTCCACAGGTTTCTTATTGAGGTCTCCTTCAGGCCACCACAAAAATCGTAGGCTATCTCGATCCCTATCCAGCGCTTTGACTTGTAAGAACATGCCTTCTATATCTGAGGCGAAAGCAATGGAGTATTGTCTTAATCTTAATAGTATTCCCAACAAGGATTGAAGTAAGTTGGGTCCGGGTAACAATTCAGAATTAAGAGATTGGCCCATATAAAGGGCGGAACCGTCAAACACCACTCGTACTTCATGGGGTTTACCGGGTTTGGGAACGTAATGGTGAGTTAAGTAATACGTTCTCTCAGTTATAGGGGTTTCTTCCGGTACTAGCTCCGCATATCCCTTGCTAATAAACTTCTTCAACTGTGTTTTATACATTTCTTTAGCTGAAGAATTTGCCGTAAGGCGTCGATGTAGTTGAGCAATTCTTTTCTCTGCCAAAGGTCTGTTGTTAATGAACTTTGGTTCTCGCTTTCGGAAAGGAAGTCCGATCTCATACCTACCTTGATCTTTAAGAAAACGAGTAGTTGTCGCTTGGATCTGCTTGGCTCTTTCTTCCTCCACCGATAGGGCCTTATCGTAGGAGTTGGGCTCTACGACCTCTTGAGTAAAGAATCTCACGGCGTGTTCATCCCGAGTCTTGGCATTATAACGTTCAATGACGTCATTAAGCTCGTCGTTATAGTCGTCTCGCTTGGATGGGAGAAGGAGTTGACATAAGTTCACTTGATTTTGCCAAGTCTCGCTTTCCTTAAGGAGATCGATGGCATTCTCCTCATCAAAGAGTTGATGTATATCGTCGTTGTCTGAGGAGTATGGAGTTCCCTCAGTTGGATCGTCGAACTCACTGTTCTCAACTTCCCATTCTCGCGCTTGATATACCTGATCTTTAGGTAATCTTTCCATGAGAGTTCTACGGGAAGGGCCAGTAAAGTACCAACCTACTCTAGTTCTTCCCGCATAAACTTGTAGAGGTTGCGGTTGAGCAGGTCGTTTCTCCAATGTCTCGAGCGCCTCATGCGCGTTTTGGCCGATGAGTATTTGCACTCCAGGATAATCTGTCTGGAATCGAGGTATCTTAAGATGTTGGATGCTCTCATCCTCGTCCCAATTATAAAGGTCTGCTTGAGTAGTAGCGAAGTTCTTTATAGCCACCATTTTCACTGACCTTATGCTATGTTCTCCTAGTTCGTCCTGGGGGGTGGACAACGCACCTACATAATAATCCGCTGTTACTGTGGATTTCCAAACTTGCTTAATCCCTGACATGTTAAGCTTAGTTCGGAACTTGGGTTGTCCAGCGAATATGTCTTCGGCTAGCTCTTTGTCGATGAATGTTCCTGTACTACCGGAGTCAAGGAGGGCGTTCACTACATAACTCCTTTTTGGTCCGTGGACCCTTACCTGTACCACAGGAAATTCTCTAATCCCTACATTGGAAGTTGGCGCTTTCCAAAATGGTTGTTGATCAGAAGTAGTTAGGGTAAGGTCGCTGTCCGTATCCTTTTCATACGTGAGTGCTCGATACACTGTGGTATTTATTGTGTAACAGGATTCGTTTTCGTCGGAGAACTCGTCTGTATAGAATCCTTCCATCTCAGATTGATCAGTGTCGTTCACATCACTGAATTGGACATGTAGTTCGGAATCACTTACCTGACTCGGACTATTTCGCTCGAATTCCGTGTGCAACAAGATATGATGTTTCGCACCGCACTTGGCACATCTTGTGTCAGAGTAACAGGTTCGCCGTTGGTGTCCATGTCTGAGGCAATTATAACACAACCGCTTATCCCACATGACTTCACGTCTCTCAGTTAATGATTTCTTTAGAAATTCATCACACATATTCAAGCGATGGGTCCCATCACATAGCGCACATTTCGGTTTGATGTTACTCACCTTATTTTGCGTAACATTGTGCACACTTGCTTTTTCTTCGGGCTTTCTCACCTGAATTCTCTTGGGAGACGTAGGAGGAGTTTTTCTTACCTGTTCTCTCCTGTCATTGGTTCGAGACTTGAATTTACTTACCTGATCTTTAGGCATTTTATTTACGTAATAAGATCTGTCAGTGTCTTTCCCGCTATCTTCTCCTTGAGAAGTCTGGCTTTCGCCGTCATCTGTATAACACACTGGTGTTACCTTTCTCCTAGAGACGGGTTTTTCACTTACCTTGTTTTCCGGTGTCTTCTCTCTGGACAGTTTCAGGAGCTGTAATTTCACTTCTCCATCTAGGAATGACATGAGATCAGCCATGGTAGGGTCTCGTCGTTGTTGTTCCATCATATATAACACTTTCTTATCCCAGCGTGTACCTACTCCACCCTTCGGTAAAGTAGAAGCCACTGCTCTAATAACCATAGCACTCTGATACTCATGAGACTTACCTAGCCAATCTAATTGTCTGCAGATCTCCTGAATCTCATCGGAAAACTCTATAATCCCGCTGCTAATAAACTTTCGGGGCGCTACTAACTTTGCATACAAATACCCAGCTATGTTATTCCTATTACCATACCTGATGTTTAGTGTATCCCAAACTTGTCTTAATCCGTCTGGATGTCCAATAAACTTTAATGCCATTAACTTGGGAGATCCTTCCAAGCACTCGATGAGGAATCTAAGTTTCTCTCCATTAGATAGCACAGAGTTCTGTATGTTATCTTTGTAATATTCATTAAAAGGTAACCATTTCATCTCATCTCCATTGAACTTGACGATCTCTCCCACCTTTACCGCTTGCCGGGCTTCGGTTCTAGCCATTTGACGCGTAAAACTTTCTTGGGCCATCGTGTTATTTAATATCGAGTTATCGGTATATAAATTTCTCAGATTATGATCCGGTCTATAGGGAATATCATTATCAACAGGTCTATAATTACCCTTAATAGGGTTCACTATAGGAGTTTCTACTTCGCTAGCAGTATAGATGCGTGTAGGCTCCACACCTTGCGCATGAGATACTTCAGACCTAACAGGTTGACATTGACACATTGTTACAGGGGGTGGTGGTATACCCTTTTGTGTATTTACTAATTTATCGCGTTCTAGCGCGATACTTTGCTGCACTTCTTGCAACTCTAGCCTACTTTCCCTTACTGTGCCCTTGAATTGCTGAACGGTCTCCTGCATCTGTCCGAGCAGGAGATCCATCCCCCGTTGTCTCTCATCCACCCATTCAACCGCCGAAGCGGGATTCGCCAACGTTGTAGCGGGTGGACGAGGGACAACGGGCGACAAATCTTGAATATTTCGCTCGGAGTCCAGGGCATGAACTGTTTCATGGGCTGTTCTGCTGGGCACAGGTAGCTTAGTGCTGTGCAAAGGGAATTGAGAGGTAGGTTCAGGGAGTACAGGTGTCTCTACGACCGAAAGGGTGGCTTCGGGAACAGGCCTAATTATTTCAGGCTCATCTACTATAGTAGGGAGTCTCTCTATTGTAATTATTTGGTCTGTGGGTTCTGTACTACCTAAGTTGTTATTTAGTTGCCTTCTAACAGCTGGAGGCAAATCAGGCAATTTCTGACGGTGGGATGTTCTTTTACGTCTGCTTAGGTGAGATCTATTTCCTTTGCCTTCAGTATCGGTGGTATCGCCTTCCTCAGATGATGTATATCCCTGTCTTTTGGGAGTAGATCGATTCATCATCTTCATATTACTAGCTGTTAACTGTTTATTTATGCAGTCTTGATTCTCCTGAATATTTTCCAATTCTAATTGGGCAATCTCTTCAGCCGCTATCCGCTCCGCTTCTGCCGCTGCTCTTGCCGCTTTTCTTTCCATTTCGGCTGCTTTTCTTTTCGCTTATGCCTCTGCCGCTGTCGCTTTTCTTTTCGCTTCTGCCTCTGCCGCTGCCGCTGCCGCTTTTCTTTCCATTTCGGCTGCTTTACTTTCCTCTTCGGCTGCTTTCCTTTCGGCTTCTGCAGCTGCTACTGCTGCTTTCTTTCTGTCTTCTATGCGTTTTTTCTTCACCCTTTCTTCTTGGTCTCTAGCGATGCGGAGTTGTTCATCGAATTTAGCTTGGTTCGCCGCTAACCTATCCACATCAATTGCGTCCAACACACGCTGGGCTCCTTCACTATTAGGGCTAAGTCCATCTAGCCTTCTCCTCAACACTTCATCTCCCAAAAAACGCTGATAGTCTGACAGATAGATGTCAATGGCATCCCTCTTACGCGGTTTCTCTGCCGTCGCTTCACTTTCCACTTGGGAAAAAGTAGCGTCTGTTGATTCTCCATGGGTTGAGCGTTCCTCCAGCTGAGCTTTCCACTGAGCTGTTCCTTGAACCTGGCGACTCACCCGTTGAAACCAAGTCTTTACGGCAACTTGCAACGACGTGTCTTGTCTTCTTTTAGAAGCCTCTTCAAAGGCTGATAATATTAGCCTGATTCGCAGAATTCTTTCTCTAACTTGATAAAGCAGTTGTCCCTGCTCTTGAGGTCCTTGAGGTTGTTGAAACAGTTGTTCTTTTACTCGCTCCATAGAGCTGAAGAATCCCTGTGCGTATCCGGCTGCGGACCTCTTCCACACAGCTGGATCGATGGTTTCCTTGGCTACTCCCATCCGGTGTATGTCTTCCCAGGCAGCTTCTGATAAATCAAACGGGAGTCCGGGTCCGGGGAAGTTCCATTGCGACTCGACCATAGACTTCAGTTCTTCCCTTGTGTATCCCTCATAACTATCTTTAGTTGATCGCTTACTTCTCGCCCAATCGATCTGGTGTTCTTCCACCGCGATCAATAACCTAGTGAGTACGGCTGCAGGAAGGATGAGAAGGGGATCCGAATAAACCGCATCAGACATCCTTGCTCCGCGCTCGGGTGTCAGCTCTACAGTATCTTCACTACTGGAGCGGTCGGGCCGCTGAGAAATAAGTTCTTGGCTCGCGGGTTGTTGCTGTTCCGCTGCTTCTTGGTCCCGCTTGACCTGGGCTCGAGTGCCTATGATAGACCTATGATGTTGGACCAGCCTAGGTTCTGTTATTACTACTGGAGGGATGACCTTCCTCACAGTGGGAGGTGAACTGAACTTAGGACTAGACGGTTCTACACCTCTATCTGAGTCGCAACTACTTACATCTAATAAACTGTCTGACAGGTTCTGCTTAGTATCAGACATGTTGGTTTGCACAGTTGAATGCCTACTGCTATATTACAGTCTAAGCAAATCTAGTAATTCAGAATTAACTGCTAGCCTAGTAATTAATTACCGATACTGCTACTCAGTGTAGCGTGATATATATATAATATTAGAATACCGGTATGCTTATTGTATATATAAGTATTATGACAGACTAGGTTTTTCACAAAATACCGGTATATAATTTTAGCACAAATATATATAAATATATAATAGGCCTATCGTGGATACCGGTATGCAGTTTACACTTATAGTATATATAAGTATAATTATTAACTAGAATTAATTGCAGAATACCGGTATGCTTATGGTATATATAAGTATTATTACAGACTAGGTTTTTTACAGAATACCGGTATATAATCTTAGCACAAATATATAAATATATAATAGGCCTATCGTAAATACCGGTATGTCAATTATTTTAGAATAATTGAATTTCTGAATTTTAAGGGTTACTTGGTTACTTTAACTTACTTTATTGCCGTTATTTAAGCAGTAGTCCAACTGATATTGAGACCTAATTGTTATATGGCAGGCCTACTATTTATAAATCGTTTGAGTTGATTTATAATATATATATACCCGTTTAATGGGTTTTGTCAATGTTTGAAATAAATGTTATTATTTCTGGGGGAGTCACTACACATAAGCTGTGCGCTCTCAGTGGAGTGCTACTTGTTAGACACTAAAACAAATAATTATAATTTACCTAAGTTACTTAATACTACAAATTACGTACAATTCTGGTTGAGATTACAATCTCTAAATAAACACAAAAATTTAATTACAAATACACAAAGACGAATTTTTTAGGGTAATTTTACAAGAAGTCTACTAACCAGCCTAACAAAGGGTTAGAATATCTGGTTATTACAACGGACAGGTTACTACGGTATTTGAAAATAATAAGTAGTAGTAAATATACTGCGTTGTCCAGATAGGAAAATACCACCGCCTGATGACCTATAACCGTATCGCTATAGGTACTACGTTATGTATCACGGAGTGTCCCTACCTAGAAGTTAATTACCGCGGTCTACCAGAACCAACGTGCCTATTAACCACTTTACAACACAAATACACTGCCTACACACTAATTGCCTTCGGAAAGCACTGTACACTAAACCCTAAATTAGGTACAAGTACTTGTATAACAAATAATCAGTAGTTAAAGATACTTGAACAGCTAAAAGAACCACGGTATCTGCTGGAGTGACCGGTGCACAAAATCACCAGTCTTTACCTACGCCGAGCAGCCCTGATGTAGTACCGGGGTTAGTTTAACTATAACGGTATGTATAACAAACACAATTACTGTAGGAATAAACTTGGGGAATGAATGTTGCGAATAATCGCATAAACTCTGAATAATAAATATTACGCTACGCGTACAAACTACTCAAACAAAATGCAGACCAAATACTGACAGACTACTATCAAGCCTAAACAAACTACGGTATATGCAGACTCCGAAATGGTTAAGTAGTATGCGTTCTAACCCAGTAGTACGACTTATTCTTTAGATGGGGGTTTACCTTACAGCTATGGCTGCCCCTACTTCCTAACCGTTCTTTATCGGACAGATGCTTTACACACACCGAAATTTCCTCAAACCCAACAGCAGCCAGACAACTATCCAGCCTACAAATTATCTAAATAAAATTATACGCTACCCGTACAGACTACACAAACAAAGTACAGACCAAACGATGGCAGACTACTATCAAGCCTAAATAAACCACAGGACATGCAGACTCCGAAATGGTTAAGTAGTATGCGTTCTAACCCAGTAGTACGACTTATTCTTTAGATGGGGGTTTACCTTACAGCTATGGCTGCCCCTACTTCCTAACCGTTCTTTATCGGACATACACTCTACATGCACTGCAATCCGTCCAGACCTAATCAACAGTTAGCCAACAGTCAAGCCTACAAATTATCTGTACAATCTGAGCAGGCTTACACGCCTTCTGCTCAATACTGGCCTACAAATAAATAAAACTGACAGAAATAAGTAAGCTCCAAAAGAAACAAGGGGTGTACAGTCCCTAATCTCTTAAACAGCCTACCGGTATACAATACCACAATCGAATAATACTGCTGTACCTGTACTACTGTAGGTACCGGTCCGGATGATCAGGCAGTCAGGCCTACTGGTTACCGGTCGACCGGTACTTTCGACTAGATTGCTTACACCGCAATCCAGAAGCAAATATCTGTTATTGTTTTTACCAAAAACAATATTAGACTGTATTTATTGCCTACACCACAATCAGAACCGTATATATGTTATTGTTTGCGCTTTTAAGACCTTTGACAGTTTAACCTGCCAAAATTAGAATGTCTTTTGGATGATAGATAGTCTTTAGCCTATGACGAGTATTTGATACACTACATTAGCCGAAGCCAGTCTATGCGCAATCATTCACCCGTTGGATATACCCGGGAGACTGAGTTCGGAGCTTAATGATTGATGGTGTAAGCCTACCGTATTATTCGACTGATCGTAATATATAATCTCTGACAAATATTATTCACTTTCGGGAAATATTAACAGTTCCTTTAGGACGTGGCGCTCTAAATATGTAAACAGAGTTATGACTTAAACTAGTCACAACGAAAAGGCTATAGATTCACGTATATGGCGCATTCTTTAGGAGATGCTTTGTTATCAGTTACACTCATACACAATGCTGCACAATACTGCACACTAATCTGCTGACCTTCACTAAATTTAGTCACGTATAAAGAGAGCAACAGACAATTTATGTTGGGCATATGAAATAGCATTAAATTCACTTCAAACCACTTAACATAGGTCGCAATCGTTTATCTGTAACCGGTCTCTCTAACCTTTAGTATATCAAGAAGGTGGGGTGTCTGACTATTGATCAGTATTCCGATATAATATTTCATCAACAAATATAATGAATAACCGACAGCAAAAGCAGTAATATTAGTAATTTATGGATAGTGAGTGAATAAGTGAGTAGATAACAGATATACGTTCTATAATTAAGCCTACTAATGTAAGACTAAAGACTGAAACACGGAGGTGCCAAAAGCCGGTGTTCTTAGGCTCTGGGCAAAAACATAACACTGAACTACTGAGTTTCTGTATCCACCTCCAACACAGAGACAAAAAACGCTCTGATTGGTCAACCGAACAACGAGAGAACAAAGAAACAAAGAAATGTCGACGTGGCAATATCAGCTGTTAGCCGTCGTCATGGTAGCGACACTGTTTTCAAGAGTATCTAGCTTATCGCGTCACGAGATTGCGGATTATGTCCTCTAAAGTACAAATACAGAAGAAATGACTTTTATGTCCTCTAAAACACCAGTACAGCAAGGACACGGCCCTTTTATGCCTGGTAAACCAACTACAGAGTACTTTAAGGGAAAATAACCGGTTAATGACGCAAAAGCTTTTACACATCCATTAATATAAACAGCAATTAACAACAATATAAAACAGCATTAAGACAGTGCGGTGAACAGAGTCAGTATGTGTTATATTGAAGCAATGCAAATTACGTACGATATGGTATGAAATATGTAAAATATGTTAATAGATTTGCGTTCTTATGACTCTAGCCTCTGATGTTTTTAGGGCAAAGTCTGAAACGTCAGAACTTCAGAATGAATCCAGAATGAAGAAGGATTCTAGGAAAAAAGGTGGCGCATGCGCCATTTTCCATAGACCGCTATTAACAGGGCAGGGGAGATTGCTCTGATTGGCTGAAATATGTCAAACAAAGAAAATTCCACACACAAAGAAACAGCTGGCAGATTTCGTCATCTCAGTTGTGTGTTTCTTGACAGACGCGTAGGTGAACAATTCTAAGCCCTTTTTAGAGTATTTAGCGCATTGTGTAACATGACTTGTTATGTCCGCAAAAGCTTTTACACAGTATTCGTTACACCAATAGACGGATATATTTACAGGCCTTGTTTGATGGGAAAAAAGTCACGTTTTATACACAAAAAAACAGGTAGTCAATTAATTATGCTACCCACACAGCCGGAGCGCTGGTATAAAGTAACGCTCAGATATCGCTTACTACTGGATTAGGGAGCTGGTGCATTTATACAACAAATGTACTTTTTGCTGCCAATGCTAACTGTATACAGAAATCTTATATTTTCATCGGGTTATTATACGGTTTCAGTGCATATAATATTTGTGCTTCGTATGTATTGAATAGCCCATAAAATTGTTTATATTGTTGCCTAACAACAGTTGTGGTATTACTGAACTCTCATTGGTAACTACCGAAGCCGGTATTCTTGCGTCTTATTGGCTGTTCTATTTTTACTGAACATTGTGTATTCATATATAACTGTTGTCAGCCTCGATAGGCTTAGGCTTAACTTGATATTTCAAGTACATTACATCGATTCTATAAGCCCTGCGAGCCACGTTAGTTACAGTGGTCTGCAATATTTACCTAGTCACTAATCACTCGCAATTTGTAACTAATCGCTTGTACTAATCATTAATCATTTGCAATTTACAACTTATATTTGCATTTACTATTATTGCATTACTTGTTGATGAATATATTGGACCAGAGATCAAACCAACTCGATTTCCACACTGTGAGTGTAAATGCGCCTTGTCAGTAATAAGATTCGGTTCATTTAATGCGAATGTGTGAGTCCATAGTATTGTTATATTATTCCCAACTAGTAACTATTATTTACCAGCAATGCAAGTGATTCGAGTAAATCGTGCGCTTATCACGCACTAGACCAACATAGTGTCCAACCTACAATATAAAGTATGTAAGTCATACGTACATTTACTAGCCAACAACACAATATAACGGAACGGTTTACACGTAACTATCGCACCCCTTTGAAGCAGTTTGTAAGTGCTGAGGCATTATACTTACAGTAACTAATTCTAGATCTCGTTAAGATATATATATTAGATAATATATATATATACCCCCACACTTTTGTGAGTGTTCCTGCTATGTGGCAGGTGTCCCGAGTCTTTGATAACACTCATAAGAACTACATAACGGCTCGCTGGGCATTTTCAGGTTAGCCTCCCATAAACGCCTCGACAGTACTTCTGTATACATGTTGAAGCAAAAATAAATAAAAAAGATAAACTATTAAAAATGACTGAAATTTTAACCTCACAAACTTCAACTTGCAAAGGTTATACGGCAACACTATATCGTTATACTCCCATGTCATAAAATACGTTTTATATCACTATTATATTTTATCTTTTATAACTAAAAGTTATAAATTGATCCATTATTATTACTTTTACTTACTACTACTACCTTTTAGATTATATTTTAACTAAATTTAGTTATCCTCTGTTTTGGTTTTTTAGAAATTATCTGGTATTGTATAATTTACTTTATGTTATTATTTTATTATTATTTATACTATTATATTACGATTGTCGACCCAATATTGCCCAGTGTAAAAACACATTTACCGGCTCAAAAAAGTAAAGTTTTCTTCGGCCGACAGGCCAGGCATTAAGCACAAAGTCTGACAACTTATTTCCAGTGCGGTCCCCCCAGAACTATACCCCCCAGAGGAAACTCCAGTTCTTATTTAGCTACAATTTAAAGATGCAAGGTAGAGATGCGACCTGTCTTGTCCCTTGGAAGCATTAATGACGAATCGAACTACCCTGGCCCCCATGCGGGTTCGAAACCAGGACCTCTATATAGATGTGAATTCAATGTAACGGATAAAACCATAGATCCAAGCCAAGGTGGGACTTATAATTATATTTAATAATTAACAATGCTTCTCTGATTTATTATGTGATTGTATGTACTTTCCTAACGATTGAGGTTAATATCTGGTACCGCAAGATAATGGCAACTTTGCCAACAAGTCTAACATTGTTCTAGATGACATCCGAACCATAATAGACGAATGGGAGAAGCTAGGGTTGCAAATAATCTCCGCATAAAAAAACAAGCTATCCGTTCTTGCTCGTTGCGAGAGCTATCGATAACGCAAGATCCGAGGTGTGTAGTAACGGTTATTAAAATAAAATAACAGTGAGACAGGCAGACTCACAGGCAGGTGAAATTTTATTAATAATAATAATGGTATACAGCACTCACCCCAGCCAATCCGATTACAACACGAGTAGCCAATAGGAATCCCCAATGAATTCGAGCAGCTACTGGACACAACAACGTGGCAATTGATTTGCACGCCATACATATGAGAATGATGTACTTTCCACTGAACCTGAAAATATGTAATAATAGAATACATAAATAAACACGAAGTGGGGCCTTCGCGCAGCACGTGACTTAAATTTAATTTAAGTACTAATTCGAAAGTATTACTGTATTAGCAAATTTTAAGCAGATTTCGCCTAATCACTTTTTACCTCTTTCATTTCTATTCAGACATTTCTGACTCTAGCGGTATAGTGAGAACTGAAGATGGATTAGGGTCTCCAGCCCCACAAAGACACAGCCTATGGATGAATAGTACATACGTACATCGGCCAAGTTTCATCTTGAATAACGGATAACGAAATGAGAGACGGATCTCACTTTCAGAAATTTCGTCGTATAGCGGCAGACCGATTAAATCTCCCCCCCCCCCCCCCCCCCCCCCCCCACAAAGACGCAGCATGTGGTCCAGAATATATGGCAAGATTCAGCTTAAACTGATTAAAATCAATGAGACGGGAGAATCTATTCACTTTCAGGCATAAAGTAGTCCTATAGCGGGTGACTGTTGAACTGATTTTCAACAAAACAAATTTTCAACTTGGCAGCTTTAAATTCGACAAAGTTATAAGCATGTCAATATCATAACGACGACAACGATTTCACTTTCAGACATTTGGCCCTCTAGCGGCAGACTGGAGAACTGCAGATGGATTCGCCTCCTTTGAAAGTCACAGCTAATGGTCTAATACATATCTGCCAAGTTTCAGCTTAAACGGATTAAAAGCAAAGAAATGGGAGGGCATTTAATGTTTAGACATGTGGCCCTCTAGCGGGAGACCATTGCACTGATGGTGTCTGAAAGTCTCTCAAAAATCTCAACTTTTGCTCATATTGATACCTACAAATTTTCAACTTGGCAGCTTTAAATCCGACAAAGTTATTAGCATGTCAAAATCGTAACGACGACGACGACGACGACAACGACGACGACGACGACGACGACGACAACGACGACGACGACGACGACAACTATTTGCATAAATTGACCCACCCCCTAACAGTGTCAATTCGCTAAGGCTCCGCCAACTTCGTGGCTCGCCCCACATGTCGAATCACATAGGCCTACTGCAATTAGAAATAGATATCCAATCAAATTATCTTGTTGAGTAAATCAAACACGCATTTAGAACTTGTTGACTAATGTTTATTTTGACAGTTATTTGCTGTTTTCCAATTCCAACCATACTTTCGGTCTCAAATTTGTTATACATTATATATAATTTGGTTCCTGATATTTTTAATTTGGTTACATATTTACTTATTTGCAGTAGGTTTGCTCTACTCTAATTGTTCGTGTACTTTAACCTACTGTAAAAACCTATACAAGAATAACTATTACATAGGCCCTATGTATTAATCTTCAAGAATAGGCCTACACGGTGCGCATTCTGATTCTGTTCCTTTTATTCAAATTCCAGTTACTGGGTTGATACAGATGCAGTAAAAATTCAGTTCTCATTCCTTATAGCAACTGTTTCCTTTATTAACCCTATCTTAGGAAAAATTCTAGAAACAGTGAAATCCTGAAATCATATGCCTATTAGAATATTGTTTGTAGAATTGTTTGACCAGCACCAGCACTTCGGGCACATACAATAAATCACTATAAATTCACCTTTCAGCTAACCAACCTCCAGGTAGTTGAGTCACAAGATAACCCCAGAAGAATGAACTCAGAATGTATCCCTTAATATCTTGCGACCATTCAAACTCGCCATCAAACTATAAGAAAATAGTAAAAAATTTATATTATAATTAAAAACAATTCAAATCTGAAATTTGTAAATTTGATTTCCATTTATAGTCCGGCAGATATTGCATTTATACCGTAGAAGAATAGCAAATGTTATGGCTGATTTTGATAGGTAATATTAATTGTTGTCATTTGGCTTTTTTAATACTGTCACTTTGAAAACAGAGTAGAAGGATATACTGTGGAAGATCACCCATGATGGTGAACAGGCATTCCTTTAGGAAACAGAATGGAAGGGTTTACTGTGGAAGATCACCCATGGTGATGAGCAGGCATTCCTTTAGAAAAAACAGTGGAAGGATTTACTGTGGAAGATCACCCATGGTGGTCAACAGGAATTACTTTAGGAAACAGAGTGGAAGGGTTTCTGTGGAAGATCACCCATGGTGGTGAACAGGCATTCCTTTGGGAAACAGGATGTAAGGGTTTAGTGTGGAAGATCACCCAAGGTGGTGAGCAGGCATTCCTTTTATAAACTGAGTGTAAAGGTTGACTGTGGAAGATCAACCATGGTGGTCAACAGGAATTACTTTAGGAAACAGAGTGGAAGGGTTTCTGTGGAAGATCACCCATGGTGGTGAACATACATTCCTTTAGGAAACAGCGAGGAAGGGTTTACTGTGGAAGATCACCCATGGTGGTGAACAGGCATTCCTTTAGGAAACCGAGTGGAAGGGTTTACTGTGAAAGATCACCCATGGTGGTGAACAGGCATTCCTTTAAGAAACCGAGTGGAAGGGATTATTGTGGAAGATCAGATCACCCATGGTGGTGAACAAGCATTCCTTTAGGAAACAGAGTGGAAGGGCGTACTATGGAAGATCATCCATGTGGGGTGAACAGGCATTCCTTTAGGAAACAGAATGGAAAGGGTATACTATGGAAGATCACCCATGGTGATGAACAGGCATTCATTTAAGAAACCGAGTGGAAAGTGTTTGCGCTTTTGAAGACCTTTGACAGTTTAACCTGCCAAAATTAGAATGTCTTTTAGATGATATATATTCTTTAGCTTTATGACGAGTATTTGATACACTACATTAGCCGAAGCCAGTCTATGCGCAATCATTCACCCGTTGGATATACCCGGGAGACTGAGTTCGGAGCTTAATGATTGATGGTGTAAGCCTACCGTATTATTCGACTGATCGTAATATATAATCTCTGACAAATATTATTCACTTTCGGGAAATATTAACAGTTCCTTTAGGACGTGGCGCTCTAAATATGTAAACAGAGTTATGACTTAAACTAGACACAACGAAAAGGCTATAGATTAACGTATATGGCGCATTCTTTAGGAGATGCTTTGTTATCAGTTACAATCATACACAATGCTGCACAATACTGCACACTAATCTGCCGACCTTCACTAAATTTGGTCACGCATAAAGAGAGCAACAGACAATTTATGTTGGGCATATGAAATAGCATTAGATTCACTTCAAACCACTCAACATAGGTCGCAATCGTTTATCTGTAACCGGTCTCTCTAACCTTTAGTATATCAAGAAGGTGGGGTGTCTGACTATTGATCAGTATTCCGATATAATATTTCATCAACAAATATAATGAACAACAGACAGCAAAAGCAGTAATATTAAGGTATGAATTATTATTAAGTGAGTTAACTGAGTTTTGGTATGATTTGGTTTGATAACAGATATACGTTCTATAATTAAGCCTACTAATGTAAAGCTAAAGAATGCTGATATACGGAGGTGCCAAAGGCCGATGTTCTTAGGCTCTGGGCAAAAACACAACACTGAACTACTGAGTTCTGTATACACCTCCAACACAGAGTCAAAAAACGCTCTGATTGGTCAACTGAACAACGAGAGAACAAAGAAACAAAGAAATGTCGACGTGGCAATATCAGCTGTTAGCCGTCGTCATGGTAGCGACACTGTTTTCAAGAGTATCTAGCTTATCGCGTCACGAGATTGCGGATTATGTCCTCTAAAGTACAAATACAGTACAAATACAGAAGAAATGACTTTTATGTCCTCTAAAACACCAGTACAGCAAGGACACGGCCTTTTTATGCCTGGCAAACCAACTACAGAGTACTTTAAGGGAAAATAACCGGTTAATGACGCAAAAGCTTTTACACCGCTCCCAGAAAATGGGATTTAAGTCTATAAAATATAACAAATCACAGTTTCTAAAATATAAAAATACTCTAAACAGTTAGTCTTTCTTTCGCGGACGGCGTTTACGCAGTTTTTTGAGGCTAGTAAGAGTCCTTTTCTCTTTGGGGCGAGCCACTTTACTAGGAGGGCTGTAACTCCTGGGTGAAGGGTGCAATACAATTGCATCAGAAGGTTTCGGATTGCGATCGGTGTATCCGCCGGTCGAGGTACCTGGTTGATCGATATCAACTTCCGTGGAGCGAGGTCTAACAGCCTTTAGGGCGCGCCTCAGGACAGCAGCTCCTACGGGTCCTTGACGGGTTGTCTGGGCAATGGCGGTAGGCGGACCGTGGGTGGTAAGAAACTTCCTTGGTTTAATAGTTCTTTCCAGCTCGCGTTCTCGGGCTCGATATTCGTAGGGCCGTCGAGATACTTCCTGCAACTCAGGGTGCGAGTTGATAAATAAGTCGCCATACTCAGGGTCTTGACGGATATAATTGATTAAATGGTATGAAGTAATATCGTTAGGATTGACGTTCCTAAGGTATCTTCTAACAAATTTAGTGGAAATACACTCACCAACACGCTTCATTAGCTCGTAACTCGGTACGCGTGTTTTTTGTTCCACAGACGCTAATAAATAAGGATGGAACGCGTAAACTCCCTCGTAAGAGCGTCCAGGGTAGTATCGATGACGGGACTCACAATGTAAATCCGCGTTCGCTTCCCAAGCTCGAATGTAGCGCAGGGTAATCATTTCGTCTACGCTCTCTAAATCGTGATTAAAGGGGCAATTATAACTGGCATGTCCTTTAAGTTGACAGTGGTGGCATTGAGTCATAAATTGGGGGCAGACTGCAAAAATATGAGAGTTATTAATTCTGCAATACGCGCAATATATCTCCATCATTGGTTGTTCGTGGAAGTAGGAGCAGGGTACGTCTGAGTCCATAGGAGTGAAATGGTCTCTCGATGCGCATAATCGACAACGTTTTCGAGAAACATAGTTAGCGTGTCGATAATCGTATGCGGTGAGACATTGTGGACCTTGATACCACTCTAAGACGTAGTCGTTATCGCTGCTCCGGGGTGCTGTAGGCTGAATCGCTTCAGCTTCTAAGCATATTGGTTCGTCTTCCAATTGCATAGCTGAGGTAGGTGCGGCTGTCTCCGCAAGCGGACCCACTGTCTGAACTTCGACGACAGAATAACCCATGGGTATTCGGGGTCTTTGTATAACAGATGAGTGCAAGT
Source organism: Nemertoderma westbladi (assembly GCA_032718475.1). Classification (NCBI taxonomy): domain Eukaryota; kingdom Metazoa; phylum Xenacoelomorpha; order Nemertodermatida; family Nemertodermatidae; genus Nemertoderma; species Nemertoderma westbladi. The sequence goes on from JAUCBJ010004634.1 coordinate 128,329, forward strand.
TCTGTATACAAACGTCCTGAAAAAGGGCAAATCCCGCGCTGTTTAGCTTCTCAGCCGCTGAGTCTCTCAGGCTGAGTTTGGTCAGAGCACGGTCCTTGAACTGACTATCAACGTTACGGAACGGAGTCAGAAAGCGCCTGAAACATTCAAAGCGGATGAATTTATTGTGTTCATCTAACTTGGCGAGTTTGGTTCCAAGTATTAAGGGATGGGCGCGTATGGTACGACTGCACACATCGGCTAGCCAACCGGCAAGTGCTGCGTTTTCAAAGATCGTGTATATAGCTAAAGAGGGACGAAGTGGAACACTCATAAAGCTATACACGGCGCCAGGTGCGGTCAACGGTCCATCAAAGTATAAACGAGAATAATGATCTCCGTATACTTGTTGGTAATTTATAGGATTTCCAACCTTGAAATTCCATCCGTATTCTTGAAAGGCAAGATGTCCGATGGAGGTTCGTTGTACTTTAGTAATTCCGCTGGGTGTATTGGCATACATAGTGCGGAAGAAACCTCGGCCTTCTGCCCAAGGAGCAATCAGCTGAGTATCAACGAAGGGGTATGGAATGTTCTCCATATTCCGAAAGTCGTTCTGTAGGTCTCCATAAACAGCTGAGCCGATTTTAAGGATTCCTTCGTTAAACAGCATCTCGAGCACGGGTTGGGGTAACATCGATCCATCGATACCCATGGCCGGCTTGCGCTCGGTGTCGGTGACGTAACGCTGCGCGAGTTCAAATTGTCCATGTCGGAGTTTCTTTTGTATCTCAGTAAGAGTTTCAAAAGAATAATCAATAACGTCGGAACACGCTCGGGCAAATACGTGGGTAGAACCAGCGAGTCCTCGTATGTGTATCATCCGCGTAGTTCCAAGTTCTCCAACCGGAACGCTACCTTCGTTATCGTAAGTGACAACTCCATACATCTCGATAACGTTAAGAGTTTCGTTCCACTCTTTAGTGGCGTTTTCGAGTGTCATTCCCACAGGATGCCACAAGGTAGCACATTCGCTAGCATTAGGCAGGTCTTTATACTTTAAATATTGTGTGGTATATGTTTCCACATCTCCATATCGTTGTATTCTTTCCTCCTCGAATAACACGTCAAGATTCCAGTGTACTAATCGAGTTTTGATGAATCCATCAAGATTATACGGAGGTATTGTTTCTTTCTCTATTCTGGAAACATTATATGGTTTTCGAAACGAGTTTACTTTAACTAACTGATCCAGATGTTTCTGCAGTTGTTCGAGTTCGACAAGATCGAGAGGATTTATTAACGGTAGAAACTTCAGACTATGTATAGGATCTTCCGGTTTTACCATGTAATATTGTTTTAGATTGACGTAATAAGGGTGATCTTTGATCCCATAAAACGAGTCCGGTAAAGGTCTAACGCGTATGTTTACATCGTGTACCATGCGACGGACAAGATCTGCTCTATTGTCCGGAGGTTCAACGAGTATACCATCGACACGAGCGGGTTCGATGGGTGGACGCTGCAACAGAGGAGCGTCGGCGATAAGATCGTGAGATCTTAGGTTGATATCAACCGGTTGGGGTTGTGCCGTCGCAAAAAGTTTGTCTCCGAAATGGGGAACCATCGAGGGATGAAGAATGGTTTTAGAGTAGAGATCCGTCATAAGGATTTGCGCTTCGGGTTGAGCTAAAGCCGCTTCTTCTCTCTCATCCAGTTCTATATGTCTCTCCTCGAGCTGATTCTCCTCCGCTTGTTGTTGAAGACGCTCATCTAGAAACTCTTGTAAAGAGTAGGTTCTTCCACGTTCGATGTCCTCCTCGAGATTTTGTATTTCTCTATCGAACTGGGGTAAAGCTAATTCCTTCACCGCTTGGACTTGTTGCTGCAATTTACGCTTCTCCAAACAATCGTACGTTCCCTTTCCGATTTTCTGCCGAATAGCGTCTAATGCATTTCGTACGACGCTCTCTTCGACTTCCGTAACGGGTTGGATAGAGGTGAAGCCGGGATGGTTGTATGGGTTAAACGGTGATATTAGATGACCACGTCCCAATCCAGCTAGGTAGGGTTGGCGAATGTCTCGTGAGCCTACTACCGGAGTGCCACCGATCAACTGTTCGGGTAACACTAGATCTTTGAACAGTGAGTACAGTTCGGGAGGATCCGTGATACTATTAGGGTCAAGAGTTTGAGGTCTAACTGAGGAATGCGGAGGTCTGACCGAGTATTCCGGAACTCTGATCATCGGTTTGTTCAAGGATCGCTTGAGTCGAGCGACCGCAGGGGACACGTCGAACAGGTTTCGCTCGAAACTCCCGTAAGTATATCGTGTAAAACTGTGTTTAGCGCAACGTCTCCGCGGATGTTTATGTCTTTCCGTTTGCTGATTGGGTCTAGGGCATTCGTCACAGTAATACCAAAGACGCATGTCCTGCAGAGGAAACGCGGGTGATCGTTCTCCAGTTTTACAATATTCCTCCATCTGTTCGAAGCTATCTGGGACAACAGGTAGCGGTCGATCGGCGGTAAGATACATCATAGTGAAATAGAGTCGTTTGAGTTCTATCATAGGATCATGATGTATACCTTGAGGATATCGAGTTTCGAGATTTTGTTGACTGGCAATGTTGAGGTATGTTTCTCTCAAGAATTCCAGATAATCGTTGAAGTCGTTGCGTTTATCCGGTTCTTCAACGTCTTCTCTTTCGAGTCGGTTTCGAATAGAGTTCTCGTGTTCTATTCTTGGCTTATCGTTCCGATTCCGTTGGGTATGATATTTAAATAAAACCATTTCCCTTTCGGTATCCACATCGTCCGTATCGTGTAAATCGATAGGGTGGCCGGTAGTTAAGAAGTCCATATACGTACCATTACGATGCGTATAGCGAGCGGTGAACTTTCTATAGTCCAATTCACGCGTAAGTTGCTCCGGGGACATTGGCGGTTCGATATAACGACCATCATCCTCCGTAGTAGTTGGACCAGCGTCGCCGCGTATCAAGCTATCGACAAACGCTTGTAAAGGTAGAGTATATCGCTCCCTGATGCCAAGATCATCTTCTATCAACTCAGTCATATCTGCTATGAGTTTATCAATATTATAATGAGTTTATATATATTAGGCTAGCGGGCGTCGCTGCCTACCCCTCTTTTGCCCCCGGACAGTGTAAGATCCTCAGCGCCGATGTACCGTCGTCGCTGTGCTTTCGCCAATGATGTAGCTACACAACGACAACGATAACCGGCACAAGTCACTTCACTGTCCGTCCCAAAGGCTTAGATGTACTGCAGGTTCTTCTTGGAGAGTTAGGGTTACTTTCACAATTGCGACTCGCTACTGTAAACACACCTTAGTAGTAACATTCACCTACAAACGCACAAATTCAACACAACTGCAACAAACTGCACACATTCGGGCCATTTGTCTGTTAGTCAGTGCCTTCCAGAATGTCACTGTATTTATTATGTATCCTTGGATACTAGCGGTGCGCTATTTATTCCCTATGCTATTCAATGGGGCATGCTTTCTATTGTTCTTTTAACTCACTTCTAATTCTAGCGTGGTAGTTGCCATGGTGACATTATGGAAAGCTAGCGGTAGAATTAGGGTAATTCTCATGCATACAGATCTGGGATGCTATTTAATAGTAATTCTTTAATGGTCAATATCCCCTTTATACATGATTCTATGAATTTTATCGGCTATTGACTATACATTGGAGATTCTCGCACACAAATACACTTAATAGAGTGAATCTCCGCTCCCATGATCTATTAATTAATGGAATTTTGGGAATGTTATAAATTGTATAAAATGACAATTTATTAAATGCATTGAAATATCTGAATTTAAATTTATTCCCGTAAATTTTATTATTTAATGTTAAATAGACACAATTTTATTCCAGAACGTGTCTGGGGACTGGGATCCTTGATTCTATAAAAATTGTCTTTTTAAGAGTATCGGTAAGTGCTACGATATCTTAATCGACTAGAATTTTAAAGGATCTGATATTTGACAGATTTTTGTAAATATTAATAATTAATATTTAGGATGGGCACCAGTTTATTCCAGAACTTGTCTGGGGACGTTAACCACTGATTCTAGAATTTGTCTTTCAAGTATATCGGTGGGTGCCGCGATATCTTAATCGACTAGAATTACAGATGGTCAAAGGGTTTAACAGATTTATTTTGCGTTATACGCTATTGTTAAAGGGACATCACGCTACTATATGTATTATTTAATATACGGTATGAGAGCAATATCGCACGAAGCAATGTCAGTGTGAAGAGGCAAGTCGTTTCCAAGGTCTACCCAGAGCTTGGTTTAGCCGAGACACGAGGATCTGAACTTTGCATTCCTAATACTCTGCCTACCAATAATACTTGAATATAGTAGTGGCTTTATTGTACTTTAAAAGTACGGATATTTCATCTTACTGTAGTCACGCATTTATAATATGATACGGGCAGTAAGGAAAGAGAAAAAGAATTATTTCTCGCCGTCGCACTAAATATATAATATACGTAATTAAATAATAAACGCGAATATATATTGCACTAATCTACTAAATAATCTCTAAAATACCATACTACTAAATAAAATTAAATAAAACGATTAAAATAAAATTACATAATAATACATACATAAATATAAAAATAAAACAAATACAAATATAAAGTAATATGGTCACACACCCACTCCAGCCGTTGTTAAGTTGGGGAGTCCCTAGATGTTTGTTGGATTAGGGAGGTGGTCGTGGGAAGAGTATCTTGTCTCCCATAGTTTCCGGAGAGTTCTCTGTCTCTTTCCAGTAAACATAAACGTCCCACCGGGCGATTGAGCTGCTGCGTCTCGAAGACGATTCCCGGTTTCTTGAAGTTACGTCGCATGACGACGAGTTCTACCGATCGCACCAAACCGTCATCCGAGATATGCGTCTCGATTATACGACCTGTCTGCCACCGCTTACGTGGAAGATCCACATCCACAATAAGCACCATGTCTCCAGCGCTGACGTTTTCTTGCTGCGCAAACCACTTAGTTCGAAGTTGTAGCGTGGGCAGATAATGTTTTTCGAAATGGTCAGCGAAACGACGGGATAACAACTGCATGAGTTGCCAAGTTTGTCGGCAGTATTCGTCTCCGTCTGTGATTTCCGATTGTGGGAGCATGGCTACAGGTTTCTTCAGTAGGAAGTGCGCGGGTGTTAGCGCTTCCAGGGAATCGGGACTCGATGAGACTGGCATAAGCGGTCTCTCGTTGAGATAGGCGGCGATTTCTTCCATTAACGTCCGCAAAAGTTCGTCGGTGAGATAAGCGCGACAAGGCACTATAAAATGAAATGCTGTCTTCACGCTTCTTATTAATCTCTCCCAACTTCCTCCCCACCAAGGGGCGTCGGCGGCGTTGAAGGTCCAACTAGACGCTGTTACTCGTAGTTGGTCGTCCACCTGTCTTTGGTTCCAATCTTTGACGTAAGCTTTGATTTCATTGTTGGCACCAATGAAATTTGTTCCCTTATCAGATCTCATCGTGTTACTAGTGCCAAAGCGAGCGATCTGTCGTCGTAAGCTTAATAGAAAGCTGTTGGTAGATAAATCGTTCACCATATCGAGATGGATGGCTCTACAAGTCATACAAACAAAGATTACACACCATCTCTTGACTATAGTCCTAGCATGATATACTTCAATAGGGCCAAATAAATCCACACCGGTATTAGTAAAGGGTGGTTCATAAAAGCTTACTCGTTCCCTAGGTAATTCTGCCTCTCTCTGTGTTAAAGGCCTACTGAATGCTTTCCTACAGGGTATACAGTTCCTAAGAACTTGGTTCAGAGCTCTACGGGGTTTATAAAAATAATAGCGAGTTCGAATTTCGCTAAGAACTCGTTCTCTACCAGCATGATAAAGTTTGCTGTGAACATCTACAATCATCTTGACTTGTATTTCAAGATTTCTAATGAGTATGGGGAACTTAGTATCAAAGGATAATGGGGCATTCGTTAACCTTCCTCCAACACGTATCAACCCATCTATCATTGTGCTAGAGAAACGATCCCTTAAGCGCATCTGTGGATTTCTCAACAACAGGAAATACTTATCGGAATCTTCATAGCATTGTAAGAGTCTCAGCATCTGTTTGTTGGTTTCTTCATGCTCCTGATAACTGATCTTCTCCTTCAGAAACTTGTCGGGTACCTTATATTTGGGAATGTCTTTAATAACATGGACCTGCACTGATGTGATTGGAGCGGTATCACCCTTTGTTTTCATCCCAGAGTAGTGATGGTGAAAACATCTCTTTAAATATGTAACGGCCTTACAGAGCCGATTCCAAGAACTGTAGTGATGTATCGCTCTCTGCAGAAGAGGTGAGAGTCCTTGCGAGATGTCAGGTATGCCAGATTTCCAATCCTTATCACGGATTTCCACAACGAGTTTATTTTTGGCTGTGGGTTTCTGATCCAAAGCTTCGTCTCCGGAAGTATGTAGTACAGACAGATCTACTGTGGGTTTGAATAACTTCGATTTACTCGCCTGAGTTTTAGGTTTGACTTTCTCCGCTCCCTTGGCCTGTCTAATTTCTGCTGTAGTAAGATGAGGAGGCCATTCTTCTTCTTCTTTGTAGAGGAAGTCGGGTCCACCTAACCAGTCTGGAGTATCTACCAGTTCTTGTGGGGTTGCTCCCCTGGAAGCGATGTCCGCTGGATTAATCGTTCCGGGGCAATGTCTCCATTGATCCATCGTCGTGCGACTGAGTATAATAGCTACTCTGTTGGTAACGAAGACGCTGAACTGACAGACTTCATTGGTTATATACTCCAACACGAGTAAAGCGTTGGTCCAATAGACAGTTTTCTCCAGGGGATAGTCGATCTGTTCTGTTACATTCCGGCCGATAGCTGTAGCGTATAGAGCCGCTTTTAACTCCGCTCGAGGAACTTTCAACTTGTTGTTTATCAATGCCTTAGAGGTAACCAAGGCGACTTTAATTCCGTCCGGAGTTTCCACCCTTAGGTAGGCTACTATACCGATTCCCATATCGCTGGCGTCTCCAAACACATGGAGTTGATATGAATACGTAGGGAGAACATGACCAAAATATGAACGGGAAATTATGAAGTTTTCGATGGCTGGTAGAGAATCTTCCCATTTCATCCACTTCTTTAATAATTCTCCCTTAAGTGGATCGTCCCATGAGTGGTTTTCAAGCCACATTTGTTGTACTAGACTCCGAGCAATCAATATAACTGGGCTAATAAATCCCAATGGATCGAAATAAGTGCTCAGGATACTTAAACATATCCGTTTAGTCCGAACTGGATTATCTCGCTGTTTTAGTTGGAAAAACAGGATATCTCTTTCTGTGTCCCATTTCAAACCAAGGGTCTTAGTTTCTGGGAGATCATCCTTTATTAGTTCTAGGTCTTTTGCTCCTCGATCTTCTACCGGGATCGACTCCAGAAACTCACGGGAGTTGCTGGTGAATTTAGTTAATCGAAATCCACCTTTCTTTAAGCATTCTACCGTTCCTTTAGCGACCTCAATGGCTTCTTCTACTGATGGAAGGGACTTCAGATTATCGTCCATGTAGATGTCTCGTTTGATATTGTCGATCACTTCTTTAGAGAAGGCGTCTCGGTTGTCATCCGCAGTGGTGCGTACCACGGAACAGGCGTTTGAAGGGCTCGAGATTATCCCAAAAGCTTGGATGGTCATCCAGTACTCCACCGGTTTCTTATTGAGGTCTCCTTCAGGCCACCACAAAAATCGTAGGCTATCTCGATCCCTATCCAGCGCTTTGACTTGTAAGAACATGCCTTCTATATCTGAGGCGAAAGCAATGGAGTATTGTCTTAACCTTAGTAGTATTCCCAACAAGGATTGGAGTAAGTTGGGTCCGGGTAACAATTCAGAATTAAGAGATTGGCCCATATAAAGGGCGGAACCGTCAAACACCACTCGTACTTCATGGGGTTTACCGGGTTTGGGAACGTAATGGTGAGTTAAGTAATACGTTCTCTCAGTTATAGGGGTTTCTTCCGGTACTAGCTCCGCATATCCCTTGCTAATAAACTTCTTCAACTGTGTTTTATACATTTCTTTAGCTGAAGAATTTGCCGTAAGGCGTCGATGTAGTTGAGCAATTCTTTTCTCTGCCAAAGGTCTGTTGTTAATGAACTTTGGTTCTCGCTTTCGGAAAGGAAGTCCGATCTCATATCTACCTTGATCTTTAAGAAAACGAGTAGTTGTCGCTTGGATCTGCTTGGCTCTTTCTTCCTCCACCGATAGGGCCTTATCGTAGGAGTTGGGCTCTACGACCTCTTGAGTAAAGAATCTCACGGCGTGTTCATCCCGAGTCTTGGCATTATAACGTTCAATGACGTCATTAAGCTCGTCGTTATAGTCGTCTCGCTCGGATGGGAGAAGGAGTTGACATAAGTTCACTTGATTTTGCCAAGTCTCGCTTTCCTTAAGGAGATCGATGGCATTCTCCTCATCAAAAAGTTGATGTATATCGTCGTTGTCTGAGGAGTATGGAGTTCCCTCAGTTGGATCGTCGAACTCACTGTTCTCAACTTCCCATTCTCGCGCTTGATATACCTGATCTTTAGGTAATCTTTCCATTAGAGTTCTACGGGAAGGGCCAGTAAAGTACCAACCTACTCTAGTTCTTCCCGCATAAACTTGTAGAGGTTGCGGTTGAGCAGGTCGTTTCTCCAATGTCTCGAGCGCTTCATGCGCATTTTGACCGATGAGTATTTGCACTCCAGGATAATCTGTCTGGAATCGAGGTATCTTAAGATGTTGGATGCTCTCATCCTCGTCCCAATTATAAAGGTCTGCTTGAGTAGTAGCGAAGTTCTTTATAGCCACCATTTTCACTGACCTTATGCTATGTTCTCCTAGTTCGTCCTGGGGGGTGGACAACGCACCTACATAATAATCCGCGGTTACTGTGGATTTCCAAACTTGCATAATTCCTGACATGTTTAGCTTAGTTCGGAACTTGGGTTGTCCAGCGAATATGTCTTCGGCTAGCTCTTTGTCGATGAATGTTCCTGTACTACCGGAGTCAAGGAGGGCGTTCACTACATAACTCCTGTTTGGTCCGTGGACCCTTACCTGTACCACAGGAAATTCTCTAATCCCTACATTGGAAGTTGGCGCTTTCCAAGATGGTTGTCGATCAGAAGTAGTTAGAGCGAGGTCAATGTCTGTATCTTTTTCATAAATGAGTGCTCGATACACTGTGGTATTTATCATGTAACAGGATTCGTTTTCGTCGGAGAACTCGTCCGTATAGAATCCTTCCATCTCAGATTGATCAGTGTCGTTCACATCACTGAATTGGACATGTAGTTCGGAATCACTTACCTGACTCGGACTATTTCGCTCGAATTCAGTGTGCAACAAGATATGATGTTTCGCACCGCACTTGGCACATCTTGTGTCAGAGTAACAGGTTCGCCGTTGGTGTCCTTGTCTGAGGCAATTATAGCACAACCGCTTGTCCCACATGACTTCACGTCTCTCAGTTAATGATTTCTTTAGAAATTCATCACACATATTTAAGCGATGGGCTCCATCACATAGCGCACATTTCGGTTTGATGTTACTCACCTTACTCTGAGTCACATTGTGTACACTTGCTTTTTCTTCGGGCTTTCTCACCTGAATTCTCTTGGGAGACGTAGGAGGAGTTTTTCTTACTTGTTCTCTCCTGTCATTTGTTCGAGACTTGAATTTACTTACCTGATCTTTAGGCATTTTATTTACGTAATAAGATCTATCAGTGTCTTTCCCGCTATCTTCTCCTTGAGAAGTCTGGCTTTCGCCATCATCTGTATAACACACTGGTGTTACCTTTCTCCTAGAGACGGGTTTTTCACTTACCTTGTTTTCCGGTGTCTTCTCTCTGGACAGTTTCAGGAGCTGTAATTTCACTTCTCCATCCAGGAATGACATGAGATCAGCCATGGTAGGGTCTCGTCGTTGTTGTTCCATCATATATAACACTTTCTTATCCCAGCGTGTACCTACTCCACCATTCGGTAAAGTAGAAGCCACTGCTCTAATAACCATAGCATTCTGATACTCATGAGACTTACCTAGCCAATCTAATTGTCTGCAGATCTCCTGAATCTCATCGGAAAACTCTATAATTCCGCTGCTAATAAACTTTCGGGGCGCTACCAACTTTGCATACAAATACCCAGCTATGTTATTCCTATTACCATACCTGATGTTTAGTGTATCCCAAACTTGTCTTAATCCGTCAGGATGTCCAATAAACTTTAACGCCATTAACTTGGGAGATCCTTCCAAGCACTCGATGAGGAATCTAAGTTTCTCTCCATTAAATAGCACAGAGTTCTGTATGTTATCTTTGTAATATTCATTAAAAGGTAACCATTTCATCTCATCTCCATTGAACTTGACGATCTCTCCCACCTTTACCGCTTGCCGGGCTTCGGTTCTAGCCATTTGACGCGTAAAACTTTCTTGGGCCATCGTGTTATTTAATATCGAGTTATCGGTATATAAATTTCTCGGATTATGATCCGGTCTATAGGGAATATCATTATCAACAGGTCTATAATTACCCTTAATAGGGTTCACTATAGGAGTTTCTACTTCGCTAGCAGTATAGATGCGTGTAGGCTCCACACCTTGCGCATGAGATACTTCAGACCTAACAGGTTGACACATTGTTACAAGGGGTGGTGGTATACCCTTTTGTAAATTTACTAATTTATCACGTTCTAGCGCGATATTTTGCTGCACTTCCTGCAACTCTAACCTACTTTCTTTTACGGTTCCCTTTAACTGTTGAACAGTCCCTTCTAACTCTCGGACCTGTTGGGAGGAGCGCATTTGATTCTCCTCCATCTTTCCGAGGAGAATGTCCATCCCCCGCCGTCTCTCGTCCACCCAATCAACCGCCGAAGCGGGATCCGCCAACGTAGTAGCGGGCAGACGAGGGACTACGGGCGATATATCCTTTATATTTCGCTCGGAGTCCAGGACCGACACGGTTTCAAGGGCTGTTCCTCTGGGCACAGGTAACTTGGTACTGTGTAAAGGGAATTTAGAGGTAGGTGCAGGGAGTACAGGTGTCTCTACCACCGAAAGGGTGGCTTCGGGAACAGGCCTAATTATTTCAGGCTCATCTGCTATAGTAGGGAGTCTCTCTATTGTAATTATATTGTCTGTGGGTTCTGTACTACCTAAGTTGGTGTTATTTAGTTGCCTTCTAACAGCTGGAGGCAAATCAGGCAATTTCTGACGGTGGGATGTTCTTTTACGTCTGCTTAGGCGAGATCGATTTCCTCCTCCTTCAGGATCAGTGGTATCGCCTTCCTCAGATGATGTATAACCCTGTCTTTTGGGAGTAGATCGATTCATCATCTGCATATTACTAGCTGTTAACTGTTTACTGAAGTCGTCTTGCTTCTCTTGAAGATTTTCCAACTCTAGTTGGGCGATCTCTTCAGCCGCTCTCCGTTCTGCTTCCGCCATCGCTGCCGCTTTTGCCTCTGCCGCTGCCACTTTTGCCTCTGCCGCTGCCGCTTTTGCCTCTGCCTCTGCCACTGCTGCTATCTTTCTGTCTTCTATACGTTTTTTCTTTATTTGTTCTTCTTGAACCTTAGCGATGCGGAGTTGTTCATCGAATTTAGCTTGGTTCGCCGCTAACCTATCCACGTCAATGGCGTCAAGCACACGCTGTGCTCCTTCACTATTAGGGCTAAGTCCATCTAGCCTTCTCCTCAACTCTTCATCTCCCAAAAAACGTTGATAGTCTGACAGATAGATGTCAATGGCATCCCTCTTATGTGGTTTCTCTGCCGTCGCTTCACTTTCCACTTGGGAAAAAGTAGCGTCTGTTGATTCTCCATGGGTTGAGCGCTCCTCCAGCTGAGCTTTCCACTGAGCTGTTCCTTGAACCTGGCGACTCACCCGTTGAAACCAAGTCTTTACGGCAACTTGCAACGACGTGTCTTGTCTTCTTTTAGAAGCCTCTTCAAAGGCTGATAATATTAGCCTGATTCGCAGAATTCTTTCTCTAACTTGATAAAGCAGTTGTCCCTGCTCTTGAGGTCCTTGGGGTTGCTGAAACAGTTGTTTTTCTACTCGCTCCATAGAGCTGAAGAATCCCTGTGCGTATCCGGCTGCGGACCTCTTCCACACAGCTGGATCGATGGTTTCCTTGGCTACTCCCATCCGGTGTATGTCTTCCCAGGCAGCTTCTGATAAATCAAATGGGAGTCCGGGTCCGGGGAAGTTCCATTGCGACTCGACCATAGACTTCAGCTCTTCCCTTGTGTATCCCTCATAACTATCTTTAGTTGCTCGCTTACTTCTCGCCCAATCGATCTGGTGTTCTTCCACCGCGATCAATAACCTAGTGAGTACGGCTGCAGGAAGGATGAGAAGGGGATCTGAATAAGCCGCATCCGTCATCCTTGCTCCGCGTTCGGGTGTCAGTTCTACCGTATCTTCACTACTGGAGCTGTCGGGCCGCTGAGAAATAAGTTCTTGGCTCGCGGGTGGTTGCTGTTCCGCTGCTTCTTGGTCCCGCTTGACCTGAGCTCGAGTGCCTATGATGGACCTACGGTGTTGGACCAGCCTAGGTTCTGTTATTACTACTGGAGGGATGACCTTCCTCACCGTGGGAGGTGAACTGAACTTAGGACTAGACGGTTCTACACCTCTATCTGAGTCGCAGATAGTTACATCTAATAAACTGTCTGACAGGTTCTGCTTAGTATCAGACATGTTTGTTTACACAGTTGAATGCCTACTGCTATATTACAGTTTAAGCAAGTCTAGTAATTCAGTATTAACTGCTAACCTAGTAATTAATTACCGATACTGCTACTCAGTGTAGCGTGATATATATATATTAGTATACCGGTATGCTTATAGTATATATAAGTATTATTACAGACTAGTTTATCACAGAATACCGGTAGGTAATTTTAGCACAAATATATATAAATATATAATAGGCCTATCGTGAATACCGGTATGCAGTTTACACTTATAGTGTATATATATAAGTATAATTATTAACTAGAATTAATTACAGAACACCGGTATGATTTCAGCCTAAGTTTATGAAAATAAAGATAATAAGCCTATTGTAAATACCGGTATATCAATTATTTTAAATAATTGAATTTCTGAATTTTAAGGGTTACTTGGTTACTTTAACTTACTTTATTACCGTTATTTAAGCAGTAGTCCAACTGATATTGAGACCTAATTGTTGTATGGCAGGCCTACTATTTATAAATCGTTTGAGTTGATTTATAATATATATATACCCGTTTAATGGGTTTTGTTAATGTTTGAAATAAATGTTATTATTTCTGGGGGAGTCACTACACATAAGCTGTGCGCTCTCAGTGGAGTGCTACTTGTTAGACACTAAAACAAATAATTCTAATTTACCTAAGTTACTTAATACTACAAATTACCTACAATTCGGGTTGAGATTACAATCTCTAAATAAACACAAAAATTTAATTACAAATACACAAATACAAATTTTTAGGGTAATTTTACAAGAAGTTTACTAACCAGCCTAACAAAGGGTTAGAATATCTGGTTATTACAACGGACAGGTTACTACGGTATTTGAAAATAATAAGTAGTAGTAAATATACTGCGCTGTCCAGATAGGAAAATACCACCGCCTGACGACCTATAACCGTATCGCTATAGGTACTACGTTATGTATCACGGAGTGTTCCTACCCAGAAGTTAATTACCACGGTCTACCAGAACCAACGTGCCTATTAACCACTTTACAACACAAATACACTGCCTACACACTAATTGCTTTCGGAAAGCACTGTACACTAAACCCTAAATTAGGTACAAGTACTTGTATAACAAATAATCAGTAGTTAAAAATACTTGAACAGCTAAAAGAACCACGGTATCTGCCGGAGTGACCAAAGCACAAAATCTCCAGTCTTTACCTACGCCGAGCAGCCCTGATGTAGTACCGGGGTTAGTTTAACTATAACGGTATGTATAACAAACACAATTACTGTAGGAATAAACTTGGGGATATGAATGTTGCGAATAATCGCATAAACTCTGAATAATAAATATTACGCTACGCGTACAAACCACTCAAACAAAATGCAGACCAAATACTGACAGACTACTATCAAGCCTAAACAAACTACGGTATATGCAGACTCCGAAATGGTTAAGTAGTATGCGTTCTAACCCAGTAGTACGACTTATTCTTTAGATGGGGGTTTACCTTACAGCTATGGCTGCCCCTACTTCCTAACCGTGCTTTATCGGACAGATGCTTTACACACACTGAAATTTCCTCAAACCCAACAGCAGCCAGACAACTATCCAGCCTACAAATTATCTAAATAAAATTATACGCTACCCGTACAGACTACACAAACAAAGTACAGACTAAACGATGGCAGACTACTATCAAGCCTAAATAAACCACAGGACATGCAGACTCCGAAATGGTTAAGTAGTATGCGTTCTAACCCAGTAGTACGACTTATTCTTTAGATGGGGGTTTACCTTACAGCTATGGCTGCCCCTACTTCCTAACCGTTCTTTATCGGACATACACTCTACATGCACTGCAATCCGTTCAGACCTAATCAACAGTTAGCCAACAGTCAAGCCTACAAATTATCTGTACAATCTGCGCAGGCTTACACGCCTTCTGCTCAATACTGGCCTACAAATAAATAAAACTGACAGAAATAGGCCTAAGTAAAATCCCAATAAAAACCAGGCGTCCCCGATTAATTATTAAGACCTACCGGCATATAATAATCAAATCGAATAATACTGCTGTACCTGTACTGTTGTAGGTAAGGTACCGGTCTGGATGATCAGGCAGTCAGGCCTACTGGTTACCGGTCGACCGGTACTTTCAACTAGATTGCTTACACCGCAATCCAGAAGCAATATCTGTTATTGTTTGCGCTTTTGAAGACCTTTGACAGTTTAACCTGCCAAAATTAGAATGTCTTTTAGATGATATATATTCTTTAGCTTTATGACGAGTATTTGATACACTACATTAGCCGAAGCCAGTCTATGCGCAATCATTCACCCGTTGGATATACCCGGGAGACTGAGTTCGGAGCTTAATGATTGATGGTGTAAGCCTACCGTATTATTCGACTGATCGTAATATATAATCTCTGACAAATATTATTCACTTTCGGGAAATATTAACAGTTCCTTTAGGACGTGGCGCTCTAAATATGTAAACAGAGTTATGACTTAAACTAGACACAACGAAAAGGCTATAGATTAACGTATATGGCGCATTCTTTAGGAGATGCTTTGTTATCAGTTACAATCATACACAATGCTGCACAATACTGCACACTAATCTGCCGACCTTCACTAAATTTGGTCACGCATAAAGAGAGCAACAGACAATTTATGTTGGGCATATGAAATAGCATTAGATTCACTTCAAACCACTCAACATAGGTCGCAATCGTTTATCTGTAACCGGTCTCTCTAACCTTTAGTATATCAAGAAGGTGGGGTGTCTGACTATTGATCAGTATTCCGATATAATATTTCATCAACAAATATAATGAACAACAGACAGCAAAAGCAGTAATATTAAGGTATGAATTATTATTAAGTGAGTTAACTGAGTTTTGGTATGATTTGGTTTGATAACAGATATACGTTCTATAATTAAGCCTACTAATGTAAAGCTAAAGAATGCTGATATACGGAGGTGCCAAAGGCCGATGTTCTTAGGCTCTGGGCAAAAACATAACACTGAACTACTGAGTTCTGTATACACCTCCAACACAGAGTCAAAAAACGCTCTGATTGGTCAACTGAACAACGAGAGAACAAAGAAACAAAGAAATGTCGACGTGGCAATATCAGCTGTTAGCCGTCGTCATGGTAGCGACACTGTTTTCAAGAGTATCTAGCTTATCGCGTCACGAGATTGCGGATTATGTCCTCTAAAGTACAAATACAGTACAAATACAGAAGAAATGACTTTTATGTCCTCTAAAACACCAGTACAGCAAGGACACGGCCTTTTTATGCCTGGCAAACCAACTACAGAGTACTTTAAGGGAAAATAACCGGTTAATGACGCAAAAGCTTTTACAGAAAGGTTTACTGTGGAAGATCACCTATGGTGGTGAGCAGGCATTTCTTTGCGAAACAGATAGGAAGGATTTACTGTGGAAGATCACCCATGGTGGTGAACAGGCATTCCTTTAGGAAACCGAGTGGAAGGGTTTACTGTGGAAGATCACCCATGGTGGTGAGCAGGCATTCCTTTAAGAAACCGAGTGGAAGGGATTATTGTGGAAGATCAGATCACCCATGGTGGTGAACAAGCATTCCTTTAGGAAACAGAGTGGAAGGGCGTACTATGGAAGATCATCCATGTGGGGTGAACAGGCATTCCTTTAGGAAACAGAATGGAAAGGGTATACTATGGAAGATCACCCATGGTGGTGAACAGGCATTCATTTAAGAAACCGAGTGGAAAGGTTTACTGTGGAAGATCACCTATGGTGGTGAGCAGGCATTTCTTTGCGAAACAGATCGGAAGGATTTACTGTGGAAGATCACCCATGGTGGTGAACAGGCATTCCTTTAGGAAACCGAGTGGAAGGGTTTACTGTGGAAGATCACCCATGGTGGTGAGCAGGCATTTCTTTGCGAAACAGATCGGAAGGATTTACTGTGGAAGATCACCCATGGTGGTGAACAGGCATTCCTTTAGGAAACCGAGTGGAAGGGTTTACTGTGGAAGATCACCCATGGTGGTGAGCAGGCATTCCTTTTATAAACTGAGTGTAAAGGTTGACTGTGGAAGATCAACCATGGTGGTGAACAGACATTCCTTTAGGAAACAGAGTAGAAGGGTTTACTGTGGAAGATCACCCATGGTGGAGAACAGGCATTCCTTTAGGAAACCGAGTGGAAGGGTTTACTGTGGAAGATCAACCATGGTGGTGAACAGACATTCCTTTAGGAAACAGAGTGGAAGGGTTTACTGAGGAAGATCACCCATGGTGGTCAACAGGTATTCCTTAAGGAAACAGAGTGGAAGGGACTGTGGAAGATCACAAATAAATGGTGGTGAACAAGCATTCCTTTAGGAAACAGAGTGTAAGGATTTACTGTGGAAGATCACCCATGGTGGAGAACAGGCATTTGTTTGGGAAACAGAGTGGAAGGGTTTACTGTGGAAGATCACCTATGGTAGTGAACAGGCATACCTTTTGGAAATTAAGTTGAAGGGTTTACTGTAGAAGATCACCCATGGTGGTGAACAGGCATAACTTTGGGAAAGGAAGTGGAAGGGTTTACTGTAGAAGATCACCCATGGTGGTGAACAGGTATTCCTTTAAGAAACAGAGTGGAAGGGTTTACTGTGGAAGGTAACCCATGGTGGTGAACAGGCATTATCCTTTAGGAAACAGAATGGAAGGGTTTACTGAGGAAGACCACCCATGGTGGTGAACAGGCATTGCTTGTCTTAACGACCTTAAAAGATTTTCCCATTGTTATATATTATAACTGTAACCTGATCTACAGTACATGTATATTGGTAATTTAACATAAGAAGAAATATTAATTCGTCGAGATGGAATTGGCGTAAATTTGCACTCCCATGCAAGGTTCAGTGAAAAAACGGCATATATCTGCCGGACTATTTTTTTTTTTCTGATTGCAGCTTTTCATTTCTTTATGTTAATTCTAGAATAGCTAAATGTAATTCTGACGACCTTGGCTAGCCACTAGCATATTTAATTGCTAACTTAGCCAACAGTTGTTGTCGCCAGCTACTTATACAAACTAACTTAATTAGGCCTATTTAAATAAAAAATATTTGATTTGATGATGATGATGATGAAATAAACTTGAAACTTGGACTATAATGGCCACCAAGCCACAATATTACATTATTTGATGAAGTTAATTTAGGTAAATACAGTATATAGTTTAGGTATTATAGAACCTGGTAAATATTAGTGTCTGTCGTCCGATTGCTTACAAATTGTAAATGCTACTGTATATAAGGAAATTAGTTTAATGATCAACATCTTGTTTATATAACCATTCCAGTGTCATTGAAGCAGAATAATAGTGACAATTACTCTGAGCTTTTCCAATAGTTATTCAATGCATAATGTACAATACTCAGGCAGCGTAGGGAGGATAAGAGTAAGAGGCGTACAGTACTAAATAAGTTATTTTGTTATGAATATTCTTCTGTAATAGGTTTTTATTGATTTATTACCTCTCTGATTTTTACAATAATTACAAAATGTTACATTCTGGATACCAGCTATCATATCTGCTGTCAGGCTGTCAGGCACGGCACTCTGCAGAGTTGTTGTTATGTACATTCTGTGATCGGTAGAGTTATTTATGCAATCTAGGCCTATATGTCGCACGTTTCGCACAGACATAATTCTGATATTACAGTATTACTGATGTAGGCCTACCGTACTTCACATCTGTCAGTGGTCAGTGCCAGTCAGCCAGTCTGTACAGCTGTCTGTAGGACTACTACAGTACTACTGTATATCAGTACCAGTCACAGAGTCAGCCAGTACCGGTACCGGTACTGCAGTATATTAGTATTACAGCATACAGTATTATATGATTACTGCTGTACTGCCTACTGCAGTACTGACAGACTGAACTGTATTGTTAAATACTGAAATAGGCCTACACCAAAGTACTGACGTTGAAGTAAGTACTGATGTACCGGCACGGATTCCACAATGCGCCACAATCACACGGTAACGCAACGCTCTACATCCACGCAGGACAACACCGTCCAACCGAACGGCCCGACGTTGGAGAACATCGATCTAAACGACCCACTGGACGGCCCAATGCACACGAAACCCATCCACGACGAAGTCCTGGATATCGGCAACAATCTCGGCTCGACAGCGGTCAACACCGGCTACGAATGCGACGGCCCCTACAACTACAACCGAAACGGACAAACATTAACATCTAAAACACCCTCTACAATCCTCCGAGATATATTATCCATAAGTAAAACCGGTCACGGCGCCAAACATTTGTTTTTATTCGCAGTTAGTATTATTTGCGTGGGTTTGCAGTTCAGTTGGTTCCACGATACCAACTCCCTAGGCCTCCTGTCCTACACATCCCTCGCTATTTTCGATACGTTCAGCGTGGTTACGTGTTTCGTAACAATGTGGGTTTCCAAACAGAAACCAAAATCTGTTTACTCTTTTGGATACGAGCGTTTAGAGGTTGTATTCGTGTTTATCTCTGCGATATTAACGATGTTCTGCACTTTGTTTGTCGTTAAGGAATCGGCTGAACGCGTTCTTCTCTTCGACGCAAAGGTCCATGAAGGCCGAATGCTCCACGGAGCAGCAGTAGGTTACATCCTACATTTAGTAACCACGTACTGCATTAGTAACTCAGCGTTGGTACACGTTATTAAGGCTTCCCCTTCCAACTGGCTGCAGGAACACGCTGCCGATATATCCCACACTCTGTGCGCTTACATCCCCGGTCTAGATAAACTGCTACTCCCCAGGTTGAACCCCCTGTGTCTCCTCGGTAACTTAAACTGTCTCTTCCTATTGGTTGATTCGGTTCTTGTAGGGAACTCGAATTCCTCTCTTTCTGACATTATAATAGCTCTCACTATGGCTTTCCTCAACTGGGTTACAATGCTGCCTTTAGTTCTTTACACAGGTAAGATTTTAGTTCAAACAACCCCATCTTACATAGTCGGACAGCTGGACCAATGTGTCCGAGAGGCTTCCACGTTGGACGGGGTTCTAGAGTTTCGCATGGAGCGCTTCTGGACTTTGTCGTTAGGTTCGTTAGCGGGCTCGTTGCAGGTTAGAGTTCGTCGCGACGCCGATGAGCAGCTAGTTTTGGCTCACATCGTCCATAAACTCTCCAACCTCGTCCAACAGCTCACCGTCCAGGTGACAAAAGACGATTGGACACAGATAATCGGGCAGGGGCGTAAACTCGGACGACCTGTCTCCGGACACGACCACGGTCATGGTCATTCGCATGATCATAGTCCATCGCGAGGTCATGGTCATTCGCATGATCATAGTGCATCGCATGATCACGGCCACAGCCACACAGGCAATGGTCAATGTAGTCACAGTCATTAATACGCCGGTCTCATATGGTATAATCCTATCTATTTGTTGGTTGTATATCATATACGAGTTAATGTGGTCCACTTACTTACTAATAATTACTGTTGACTATCTACGGGTTCACTTGATATCCTTTCTCTCTCTCTCTGGTTTGATATATACATCGCAGATTTCATCTTATTAATAATTTTGAGATGAAAATTAAAGGGAGGAAGATATACTTTGTCTGCACTATTTATGTCTTATGTGACAAACAAAAATCGAAATAAATTAATTTAGAAAATTATTTAAAACAAACAACCAGAATGTATCAATAAAATGACAATCTAAGTATAGAATGTGTCTCACCTTTAGTATAATTTAAAATCCTATGAAAGTTATTAGGATAACATAAAGGGATATCTGGCGCACCGAACCCCTAATTGTTAGTAAATAATAGATAAATAAATGTGTTTTATTTGTTCGCAGACATTCAGTTGTCTGTCTGGGTATCCGCAGCATTATATACCAACATAAAGTATGAATGCGGGACCTGGATTACATATTATTTGTTTATTAAATTATTCTAACATACCACCGCATTGTACATGGTCCCATTATATACAGGGGCACCTAAAGAGAGAGCAACTACCCCAGTAACTCATCGAGTTATTTTTGGTGAAGGTAATGTTTGGTTGTGTGCTCTTGTGGCTACTTATACAGTTTCAGCACATTATATAAAAGGCACATTGACACAGGTTGTAGTCGAAACGGCTTATGGTGGCGGTGTGGCGGTATGTGTATATTATTCATTGTATAAATTGGTATTAGTTACTTGTATTTCTCTGGTGTTTCTAATTATTATAAATCCTTCATTTAAATATGTCTTATATTGTATTTTTAATAAATACTGAATAAATGAGACGTTATTAAGTTTCATAAAATTAAAAGTAAAATAAAGTTATCGGTGAATACGAAGGCTCCTCCCTCTTGACTGTTACCTGTAAGGCAGGATAAGATCTCTTAAAATGGTTAGAACAAAAATATTTGTTCTAGAAAAGTTTTTAAAAATACCTGACATATTTTAGAACAAATCTGGAAAAAAACTATCTAATTAAATTTTAAAAAAAAACAGATGGTTGGACATAGTAAACTACTTACTAGCGTATTCAACATCTCACTGTGCTCTCGATTCTTGATAAACATCGCTGCGCTATATAACTAAAATTTGTCGAGCTTAGTGACATTTTTTAACATTTAATAAATTATTAATTTCGTTTTATTCAAATCTGTTAAATGTTCTTGAGACACTCATAATTGATTATTATAGATATACTGTATTAGTTTTCTATTATCCAATAATAATACAATCCATTCATTATTATTTAATTATAATATCAAATTTATGATATTATATTTAATTATAATTTTGATTTTCACTGGATAACTTAATTTTACTTAATTTCAATGACAGCGACTAGTACCTCGTTTTACGACGCATTCTGCCGACTAGTACCTCGTTTTACGACGCATTCTGCCGACTGGTACCTCGATTTACGACGCATTCTGCCGACTAGTACCTCGTTTTTTCGACGCATTCTGCCAACTAGTACCTCGTTTTTTCGACGCATTCTGCCGACTAGTACCTCGTTTTACGACGCGTTCAGCGACTAGTACCTCGTTTTACGACGCATTCTGCCCACTGGTACCTCGTTTTACGACGCATTCAGCGACTAGTACCTTGTTTTACGACGCATTCTGCCGACTGGTACCTCGTTTTACGACGCATTCAGCGACTAGTACCTCGTTTTATGACGCATTCAGCGCCTAGTACCTCGTTTTACGACGCGTTCTGCCGACTAGTACCTCGTTTTACGGCGCATACTGTCGACTAGTACCTCGTTTTACGACGCATTCAGTGACTAGTACCTCGTTTTACGACGCATTCTGCCAACTAAGTACCTCGTCGACTAGTACCTCGTTTTACGACGCATTCTGCCGACTAGTACCTCGTTTTTTCGACGCATTCTGCTGACTAGTACCTCGTTTTATGACGCATTCAGCGACTAGTACCTCGTTTTACGACGCATTCTGCCGACTAGTACCTCGTTTTACGACGCATTCTGCCGACTAGTACCTTGTTTTACGACGCATTCTGCCGACTGGTACCTCGTTTTACAACGCATTCAGCGACTAGTACCTCGTTTTACGACGCATTCTGCCGACTGGTACCTCGTTTTACCACGCATTCAGCGACTAGTTCCTCGTTTTACGACGCATTCAGCGCCTAGTACCTCGTTTTACGATGCATTCTGCCGACTAGTACCTCGTTTTACGACGCATTCTGCCGACTGGTACCTCGTTTTACGACGCATTCTGCGACTGGTACCTCATTTTACGACGCATTCTGCGACTGGTACCTCGTTTTACGACGCATTCTGCCGACTAGTACCTCGTTTTACGACCCATTCTGCGACTGGTACCTCGTTTTACGACGCATTCTGCCGACTAGTACCTCGTTTTACGACGCATTCAGCGACTGGTACCTCGTTTTACGACGCATTCTGCCGACTAGTACCTCGTTTTACGACGCATTCTGCCGACTGGTACCTCGTTTTACAACGCATTCAGCGACTGGTACCTCGTTTTACGACGCATTCTGCGACTAGTACCTCGTTTTACGACGCATTCTGCCGACTAGTACCTCGTTTTACGACGCATTCAGCGACTGGTACCTCGTTTTACAACGCATTCAGCGACTGGTACCTCGTTTTACGACGCATTCTGCGACTAGTACCTCGTTTTACGACGCATTCTGCCGACTAGTACCTCGTTTTACGACGCATTCTGCCGACTGGTACCTCGTTTTACAACGCATTCAGCGACTAGTACCTCGTTTTACGACGCATTCTGCCGACTGGTACCTCGTTTTACGACGCATTCAGCGACTAGTACCTCGTTTTACGACGCATTCAGCGCCTAGTACCTCGTTTTACGATGCATTCTGCCGACTAGTACCTCGTTTTACGACGCATTCTGCCGACTGGTACCTCGTTTTACGACGCATTCTGCGACTGGTACCTCATTTTACGACGCATTCTGCGACTGGTACCTCGTTTTACGACGCATTCTGCCGACTAGTACCTCGTTTTACGACCCATTCTGCGACTGGTACCTCGTTTTACGACGCATTCTGCCGACTAGTACCTCGTTTTACGACGCATTCAGCGACTGGTACCTCGTTTTACGACGCATTCTGCCGACTAGTACCTCGTTTTACGACGCATTCTGCCGACTGGTACCTCGTTTTACAACGCATTCAGCGACTGGTACCTCGTTTTACGACGCATTCTGCGACTAGTACCTCGTTTTACGACGCATTCTGCCGACTAGTACCTCGTTTTACGACGCATTCAGCGACTGGTACCTCGTTTTACGACGCATTCTGCGACTGGTACCTCATTTTACGACGCATTCTGCGACTGGTACCTCGTTTTACGACGCATTCTGCCGACTAGTACCTCGTTTTACGACGCATTCAGCGACTGGTACCTCGTTTTACGACGCATTCTGCCGACTAGTACCTCGTTTTACGACGCATTCTGCCGACTGGTACCTCGTTTTACAACGCATTCAGCGACTGGTACCTCGTTTTACGACGCATTCTGCGACTAGTACCTCGTTTTACGACGCATTCTGCCGACTAGTACCTCGTTTTACGACGCATTCAGCGACTGGTACCTCGTTTTACGACGCATTCTGCGACTGGTACCTCATTTTACGACGCATTCTGCGACTGGTACCTCGTTTTACGACGCATTCAGCGACTGGTACCTCGTTTTACGACGCATTCTGCCGACTAGTACCTCGTTTTACGACGCATTCTGCCGACTGGTACCTCGTTTTACAACGCATTCAGCGACTGGTACCTCGTTTTACGGCGCATTCTGCGACTAGTACCTCGTTTTACGACGCATTCTGCCGACTAGTACCTCGTTTTACGACGCATTCAGCGACTGGTACCTCGTTTTACAACGCATTCAGCGACTGGTACCTCGTTTTACGACGCATTCTGCGACTGGTACCTCGTTTTACGACGCATTCTGCAGTCGTTTTTGATATTTTGACTTTTTCAACCTAAATGTAATAAAGAATATAAATAATTCTTAAACAGTAATAATAATTTGACAGTCATAATTGTTTTTGGTAGGTATGGCAACTAGCTCCTTTTGAAACTAACCCGCCGAAATAACTTTATTTTATTTTACAGTTTTTATTTTATTTTTGACACTCCAAACAACATAATTACATTTTCAGTGCGAGACCTGCATCCAAAAATTATAGCCAATATAACTTCTTTTGATATTTAAACTTAAACGGACAATAATATTGATGAATTATTTTTTTTTTGAGTTTATTTATTTTATTACATACGTTTAGTATTTTTATATTACTGTTGTCTATTTATTCTCGATAATAAATGTGATAATTCCGATTTTGTGCTTTTGGGTTGTTGATTTTTTGTTCGAATTGCAGATATAATACCATAAACTTATGACGTATCTACCAGCTTTAGCCCCTGAGTGCTCTTTCATTTCCCTTTAACTCCACTGACAAATACCTGCGGCCAGGGTTTTTTGGTAATTTTTTCAAAATTAACATGTCAATATTTAAAACATTTAATATATTGGAAAAATTTAAGTAGTACCAATAAAGGTAAAGTGCAGCTAGTGGCTGTACATCAGGGTTGTTTGATTTAAATCATTTGGTTTAAATCACATATAAAAATCAAAAATATCAAAATTTTTTTATTTTTTTTAATATCATGAATTTTATCAACCATGCTTTAAGGCCAGGAGAAACATTGCATTATTGATTATTAATAAATGATTCAAATTCTAAAAGTTGTAGTTTGTAGTCCTATTCATTGTGTTTGATTATTTGATCTATTCGAATATTTAAGAAGGTACATTGTAGTTTTTTAACGGGGAATCAGACTTTTCGGGATTTCCGTGATCGGGACCGGGATTAGCACTCTTAGGATCCCGTTTTTCGGGATCGGGATTAGCACTCTTAGGATCCCGTTTTTCGGATTGGGATAGCAAATTTTCGGGATCGGGATTGCAATTTCTGAAATTTGGATTAAATTCCTTAAAGTTCATAGTATATGAGGCCGGTTTTGGGTAACACTCACTTTATCTTACACTTCTGAAAGGTCTGCTAAAATTATATATAGGCATAATCAAAACATTCCTGTTCTCGTTCTGCTGGAACAATTTTTTAGATATTCAACAAATTTACTTAATTATATCCTTATATATACTTTGGGATCCCGTTCCAAAACAGTCGGGATCGGGACTGGGATTGGATTCATCACTGGGATCCCTGTTTTTCGGGATCGGGTTCGGGATCCCGTTTAAACATTCGTGCATTGATGAAGCCAGAAGTGAAGAACAATGTTCTCATATAAAATCTGATTTAACTAAAAAATCTGATTTAAATAAAAAAAATCGTATTTTTTTTTTAAAATCACGATTTTTATCAACTCTGTTGTACATGCTAACCAAAACAATAAATAAAAATTAACTGAACACAGTTTAATTAATTAAAGTTAATAAACAATATTGTACCACAGTCAATATTATTATAACAATGTCAAACAGCACTGAAACAACCTAGAACGGGGTTTAAAAACTAATATAATGAATTTAGGCTAATTAAGATCTTCTGAAATTTATAAATTCTGTTTTTTAGAAATCACTAATTGTTATCCATCTGATATTATATGCATTTCTATGGTTATTTATTTTTTTGTATGTGATGTTATATAATTATTTACATTGTTATCGTTTAAGTTGCTGCTCTAGTATGCGCGGTGGTTTGTTATTGTTCTATTTCGACGACATTTTTCCCCTGGTACTCAAATGATTATGGTTGTTGTCCCTCGAACATAATATGTACTAACTGTATTATGGTGCTTCTTGTATTTACCTAATATAATTTATGGTTTATGGTAACTCTTATATTTGTAGTAAAATGTGTTCATATATCAATATAATTATATATTTTATAATTGTATATTTTTATTTTTATAATACTACTAGGATCGGCATGCTGCATTGCAGCTGCATTTTTAAGAATGCTGTGCCGGCTTGTCAACAAAATTGCACCGCCACAACTCCCTATCACCCATGACATTTGCTAGATCATCCGCATCTTTAAGGCCAGTGTCCTTTAAGATGCGTCTCAAGAAAGTCATGGGTGGTCCACCATGCTTATTCACTCCATGAGGCTGCCAAAGTACAAGATTATGCACTGGCTGGTCCTCACGGCGAAAGCAATGTCCTGCAAAGCGGAGGCGATTTTGTTCTAGTGTCAAGCTTGGGGGAACCAATGAGACACCTCCAATGTTATATAGTGTCTGGTTGGAGATGTGTGCATTGTACTTGACACAATGTACCCGGCGTAGCATTCTTGTGAATGTGCCATCCAGAGATTTGGTGTCCTCAGCAGTTAGAGCCCAGCATGGACTCCCGTAGAGGAGTACTGGAACTACTGCTGCTCTAAATAATCGGACCTTAAGTTTCCGATTAATTCTAGGTGACTTCCAAATCCTGGAAAGCCTATTCAAGGCTGCCCATGCCTTTCCCTTACGTATTCGAAGGTCCTCACCTGACTTCCGGATCCATGATCCCAGGTAACAGAAGTCGTCCACATGCTCAAGCATACCATCCTTTGAGCTTATGCTCATCCGATCAGAGACTTGCTGAGGACTTTCAAAGTTAACTGTCAGAATTTTGGTCTTTCTGGAGTTAATAAAAAGACCAACACTAGAAGCAGCATGTTCTAATGAGCTGAGGAGCCGCTGGGCTCCCTCTAATGATTCTGAGAGTACTCCTAAGTCATCAGCAAAGTCTAGATCAGTTAGGTACTTGGCAGGATTTCCTCGACTTCTGGAGCCAGTAGGTGGAGTTATCATCACCCCATCATCATTATGATGATCTAAGGACATGCGTAGAACATAGTCAACCACAATAATGAACAAGAATGGTGCAAGTGTGTCTCCTTGGAGGACGCCCCATAACACTTCAAATGGTTCTGTGTCACCGTCAACAGTAGACACAAATGTTGTCGAACCATCGTATACTGATCTGATTGCTGCAATAATTTCATCAGGAATCCCATATAATGAAAGTATGCTGAACATACGTGAGCGAGAGACTGAATCAAAGGCCTTGAAGAAGTCAACAAAGATAACAGCCAGATGCCTGTCTTTCTTTTTTGATAACTCTTCAATTATCCTTCTAAGTGCCAAAATGGGCTCCATGGTCCCACGACCTTTACGGAACCCATTCTGATTTCCACGTAGCAGTCTCTCAATGGGATCCCTGATGCGATTTAATAGAATTCTATTGTATAGTTTTGCAGCAATCGAGATCAATGAGATTCCCCGAAAAGAACCATAGAGTGTTAGGTTGCCCTTCTTGGGAACTGGCACCAACTTATTTGTTTTCATTTCTTGTGGGACTCTTGTTGTACGGTACATGTCTACTATGATGGGATAGATGAGCTTTAAACACTCAGGTATTTTAAAGACCTCAGGGGGAACACCATCTACTCCACTGGCACGATTGGTCTTAATGCTCTTTGCAGCAGCCTTCACTTCTGCAAAGGAGATATCGCCAATGGGAATATCTGGGAGTACAGACTCAGACACTTTTACTTCTATAAAGTTATCAGGCAATATCCTGTCATTATTGAGGAGCTTTTCAAAGTGGGCTTTCCAACCATTGAGGCGATCGGCTGGTGATTCAGCCTTAACCTTGGTGGTTGGTTGGCTTTTCCGCCCAGTAAGCAGATTGATCGATTTCCATGCCTGGGATGATTGCCTGCTGTCGTCAGCATCATTGATGGCATCAACCTGTTGGTTTATTAGCTCCTGTAGATTAACAGAGTACTGCCTGTTCAGGGACCTAGATGCAGCTTTAACTGCATTCTTGGCCGCTGTAGTCTGTTTGAGTCGGGACTCTTTCTGCGCCTTATGAAGGTCATTTCGGCACTTCTGAATTTTGTTGTCAGTCCAGGGGGCCCTTTTCCTGTTTCGAGGGTATACAGGAACTGTTTCTGCAGCTGCTAACTTAACTGCTTCTGTAAAGGCAGTATAGCCCTCACAGTGATCTGCCGCCTCAGAGGCAAGAGCCTCATACCTGTTGCTCAGCTGTAGTGTGAAGCTGGATCTCACACTTGGCTGTTGCAACAGAGAGGACCAGTCATGCCGTGGCAAGGCAGATTTCGTTGTTCTGCTAGCACGCAGACTAAGTCTTACCTTGGCCACAATAAGGCGGTGATCACTGGAGAAGGGTCGAAGTGTAAATGCATTACAGTCTTGTATAGAGCTCCTGTATTTCCTACGAAACAGAATATGGTCTATCTGGGACTTGTGACCACTGGGTCCACTATGAGTCCATAGCTTTCCAGTTCGCTTCTTGAACTGGGTTCCAGCCGAAAACAATCCATTTCCAGAGATAAAATCCTGAAGATGGACAGAATTTCGGTTAACACTATTGCTATAGACCCAGGGCGATGTAGGTGATTGATGCAGACTTGCATTAAAGTCTCCCAGGAATGTTAAGAATGCATGCTGATCCACTCCATCAGTTGCTGCTTGTAGATTGTGGTAGAAATTTTCCACCTCCTCTACAGGGGCAACACTAGTTGGAGAGTAGCACACAATCAGAACCACCTTAGGAAACTTCTTAGCCAGTCTTCCAGAACATGAGAAGTGGCAACGGATGATGCGGTTAGAGATTTGGTCTATTTTGTCCAATGCTGCATGTGCAGTTGGATTCATCAATAGACCAATTCCACCATTGCCACTATCATCTGCTGACGCGAGGGCGAGTCGCCAACCGCCCCCCATGTCCTTAATCAGAACCTCATCAGTCTGTCCAGTCTGCATTCGGTGCTCTTGAACACCCACTGCGCTAAGAGAAAGCTTATCTGCCAAGGCAGTCAGCTCACCTTGTCGCATTGGGGACCCGAGTGTTAGGGTGTTTACTGAGGCTAGTCTAGTGACTTGCCTCAGATTCACCAATGGCTTTGTTGGTCGGGGTGGAACATGAGAGTAGCCTCCAACTCCAGAATCCCTCTCCCCATCACAATCTGGCCTCCCTGGTGACCCAGGGTTTGGGCCAGAAAGGTCATCAGGAAAGGGACTCAAAGAATTGTTGGCTGCTCTCTCTCCAGTAGGGGGTGAGACAGGCAGCCGGTCAGGAGTTAACTGACGCCTGTGAGGCCGATTGTGTCCGGTAATTCCACTGGCCTCTAGTGGCCGGACCTCCGCATTGCTAATGTAATCCATAGTGGGGGTTGGGGGGTGCTTTTTTGCCGAGTCAGCTCTCGGGGCAAATACCACACCCTGGTTTGCCATTCCACAGGGTGGGTGTCGCAATGGAGTCAGATATGAGGCCCATCACCCATATCTACTCTGGCGTACATGACCCACCATTGGCTGTTGCAGCTCATCTGCTGGGTCATGCCCTGTACCCTTGCTGCCAGGTGCAGGTCGCAGTGAAGTGCCCTCAGAGTGGACATGAGAACACTCTACTCCTAACCAGCCATTGGTAGATCACCATCTGCCTGGTCAGGCCATATACCCCTGCAGCCAAGTATATGGGTCCTTAATCCAGGACCAAGGGCGTCCTTATCCCAGAACGAAGGGGGTCCTAGTTACAGGACCAGATTTGCCCTAGTAAGAGGGTCTATGCAGCTACAGGTGGCACCTCCTTTATGCTGCATGGAGGTGGCAAGTTTTCTTGATCAATGACCTAGAATACCTGACCTGACGATTTTTATAATACGGGTGGACTGAAAGACATACAGACGCAGACCCACATCTGAACACGCACAAGTCATTGTTACCATAAATTGCAACCTCAAAGTATTGTGATTTACAAAGTTAAAAAATTCATAAAGTTGTCCCCCAACTGGAATCCCTTAAGCCTGTTGACCCCTATTGGGAACATGATTGTTCTCTATGACCTAAATATACATTTTTACTTTTTCCACTGAAAATCGACTATTTAGCATCCAATTAACTAGTTTATACCAGAAAAATAATTTTCCACTGCCTAAAAATTATTCAGGATTGTATGGTTAAAAAGGGAAAGGCAAGAGAGGGGGAGCCTTCGGGTTGCCTCTGGTTTTTGTGATCAATTTAAACGATATTTTTTACTAGCTTCCTTAATACCCTTCCTTGCAAGCCTCACCATATCAATTGACATAGCTGTTAATAAAACGCGCTTTCATAAACAAGTATTTGACTTTGACAGCTGCATGTTTTCATATTAAAGTAATAATTGTAGTATTATAAACAAAAACTGCAATTGTAATATTATTATTTTACAACAGTTTACTAAAATAAAGTCTATAAGCACAACTTTAGATAATTACACCATGGGAGTGAAGCTGCCATAATAAATCAAATGAATCACTGCAGTAATATAATTGATATAACTAAATGGGCCTATCCTACAATCTACGGTATATTTATAGGTTGTAAAACGGGAATAATTAAGGTCGGAAAATGTCGCTCCAATGGAAAATAGTTTACGAACACAAAAATATAGAAAATAAATAACTAATACATAACAGTTCGAAGCCAAAACAATTCGAAGCCATTCTCAAGTAATAAAGAAATACATATTTAATTACCGAACTAATTATTATAATTACTCCTGTTAGGCACTGTGTGAGAGGCAACATAAAACAAATTGCAGTAGTTTTGTTTTCGTTGACTTAGTCTGCACATCGATAGTTTCCAGTCTGCACATCGATAGTTCCCTAAACGAGTTACCAACCAGAGCAAAGGAAGTATTTGTTTTATCATTTTGGCAGGGAATATCAGGCATATCACCATTCAGATTTGGCTATACAAACAACCGATATTCCAATATGTCCTATTCCTATATTATATTCCAATAATCCTAATTTACAATTTATCGTCTCAATGTTACATTATCAATTACACAGAACTGCAATAGACTATAAACTGTTACTTAGGTAAGGCGCTGCGCTATATAGGTTCATTCATTATTATTTAAAGCAAAGTTACAGTGGCACGTTATTCTAACCAAAACAATAAACTAAAGTCAATAGCACGGGTTACAGTTTCATTTTTGCGAGTAATTAGCGACGACATTACCCTGGAGAAGTATAAATTTGATTGCGTGTCCCCCCACCGACCACCATTATCTCCGTATAATATTGCTAATTTATATTGCCAAATTAAATATTTAGGTGGGGGGGGGGGGGGGGGGGGGTACATTCCACGAAATATTAAAAAGTATACAAGAATATAATATTGTAGAGCATCGTAAAAGGAAACACACAACTCTCGCAATTTGTTTTACATGTCTCGTAATCCTGACTGTAATATAATATTTGAAAGCTTATAAAATATTATAAATATAATTAATAAATAACTAAATATAGAATATTTATTTAAAACTGAGTGAGGTTGTTAGACAGCGTCGTCGGCGGACATGAGTAACGGGTTAACGTATTCGAACCCATCGAATTCCGATTGGTCGATCTTCTCTATGGCGCGGAGGTCATCGGGGGTGAGTTGGACGGTCTCCTGGGTGAACTGGGGGTCGAAATGGGTGAGATCGGTGTCCGACTGGATGGGCGGCTGGTAGGGCGGGGCCAGCTGGCGCAGCTCGAGAAGCGGCCAATCGATGGGGCGGAAGAACGCGTGGGACTGGATGTCGTGGTAACCGGTGGTCGGGTGGCAACCCAGTCGCTCCTGCGGCTCCTTACAGAGGAAGTTCTGCAGGACGTTGGCCGCTTTAACGGCGAGAAACCGCGGGATTCGTATCGTTTTCTCGAGGATCACCTGGAATAGGTAGTCCTCGGTCTGCGTGTCGGGGTCGTTCTGTCCGACAATGTCGAACGGCGAGCGACCGACTAACATCTCGAAGGTGAGCACCCCTAACGCCCACCAATCCACCGAGAAGCCGTACTCTTCGCCGCGTAGGATCTCCGGGGCGATGTAGTTGGGCGTGCCGCAGAATGTGGACGTGGTCTCGCCCGGCCCGATGTTCTCCTTGCACATCCCGTAGTCGGTCAGCCGGACGTGTCCGTCCCGGTCCAGCAGCACGTTGTCCAGCTTGAGGTCCCGGTAGATGACTCCCTTCTCGTGGAGGAAGTTTAGCGCGCAGCTGATCTCGGCAGCGTAGAACCGCGCGTGATCCTCAGGGAGACGACGTTGCCGCTGCATGTGGTACATTAGGTCGCCGCCGTTGACGAACTCGATGACGAAGAAGAGTCGCGACGGCGTCTGGAAACAGCTGTGTAAACCGACGAGGAAGGGGTGGTTGGAAGCCGTTTCGAACACGTGTTTCTCAGTTTGAACCCAGTCTATATCTTCGTCGTCGTTTACTAACTCCTTTTTAATGACTTTCATCGCGTAAACGCGTTTCGTTTTCTTGTATTCCGCGAGGAGAACTTTCGCGTAACTTCCGCGACCGATAACGCGGATTAATTCGAAGTCGGAGAGACCAATCCCGTGGACGGGGGCCGCGTCGGCGGAATCACCGTCGACGAAAGCCTGATTCACGAACGGTTGCGCCGCGGCGGTAGTTGCTGGCGGCAGACTGTGCGGTCGCGAGTCCGCGTTGTTGATCCGGTTTATCGCGCTGGTCGGGAGCGAGCGATGCGAGGCGCCGCCGCTGTACGTCTGGTCGCCGCACTGCGAACTCAGTTGTTTGTGGCAGCGTTTATGGACCATTAGTTTGCATTCGAGGCAACGGAATCCTTGTCTTCCGAGGCCCCAGATTCTATCTTCGCAGACGACGCATATGGCACGTTTATTGAAGCGTTTCGCGGCTAACGTGTGACCTTTTATCTTGTAGAGCATCCGCCAGCGTTTCGCCCCTCGGCGGTAAACGTTCCGGTCCTCGCCCGGACACGGTAGCCCCGGACGTTCCGGTTGTCCGGGAAACACGTGGATCACTAACTC
This sequence comes from Nemertoderma westbladi, assembly GCA_032718475.1. Taxonomy (NCBI): domain Eukaryota; kingdom Metazoa; phylum Xenacoelomorpha; order Nemertodermatida; family Nemertodermatidae; genus Nemertoderma; species Nemertoderma westbladi. The sequence continues at coordinate 161,500 of JAUCBJ010004634.1, forward strand.
GGCCTCTTTGTTGAGGTCGAACAGCCGGATGGCTTCGTTTAGTTCCGGTTGCGAGGAGATCGTACACGGATCGCCCTCGTCATCCACCCACTTCATCGTAAACGTTTGATCCTCTGGAAACGAGCAGATCGATTTCATCGCGATAATCAAATCGTCGAAGGTTATGCTGTAGTTTAGTCGAGTTACGTAAATATCGCCGCTGTATGCAGCTTTGAGAGGGAAATCGGTAGGGAGATCATCAGTTGCCATTTTTATCTCTACCGGTCTGTCAGTTCAGTCGGTAGCTGGGTAGCACGGTAAAAAGTCCAGGGATTCTGACAGTCCAGCAGTCGAGCAAATCCAGGCGATCACCAACTGTCAACTGCTGAACTGTCTGACTGTAATTGATCTACGGTACTGCAGTAGACTTCGCTGATGACCTCCATCAAAATGAGTACCCTCAGCTCAGAAACAGAGGAAGGAGGGAGCTCACAGCAGGACAGCCCAACCTGCCAAACGGCTCATCACAGCATTAGAACACACTACACTGCTTTTTGTTAACTACAACTGTACAAGGCAGCAAGGAGACCAAAAATTTATTTTACAGTTAACTTCTACAGACCTCTTCCAGTCTTCCATCTTGAAATGTCTGATCGTATGACTTATGAGCATAAGTTCCAGGGATGGTGTGCCTGTGTGCGGTGTGCTTGAGCATATGTGGACGACTTATGTTACCTGGGATTGCGAATTACTTTTGCGTTACCCCTCTTTTTTATTATTATTAAAATAATGATCATTTACAATTAGTATTACCGTAGAACGACCGTGTTTAGTACATTGTGCGACATAAAAATGATGTGAAAAGTATCCCTATTGGTAGGGGAATGTTGTGACACAGATGATAACGGATTCAACTAACGGTATATTGTCTCACCCCACAATTTACATAGACCTCCCTCTCTCTATATTCTTTATCTCTGGTCATTTACTGTCCTAACTAACAGTTCTCAAGCCAGGTTCCAGGTACCTACCCCCCCCCACTGCCTTTCTGATATTATTACTTTATAGGGCTATTATTATTAGGCACTTTATATTACTATGTTATAACTTTATTATTTATTACGATAGCCGACCCAATATTCCCCTCCCCAGAGTGAAAACACATCAATGGCCCCGATACGGGCTCATCATTAATATCAATCAATCAATCAAATTATTGATTATTATTATTAATAAAAAAAATTATTGAAATTAATAAATTGATTAAGTAGCAATCCCGAATATTAAACATAAACCGGAAAATTAAACGTTATAAGCGTATAAACGTTATATATAATTAAACGTTAACGTAGAGAAATATCTCAGTTATTATGAGTCTCTCCGGGCGCGGACTCAACATATGACTCCCCTGTAGAGAAATATCTCAGTTTTTATGAGTCTCTCCGGGCGCGGACTCAACATATGACTCCCCTGTAGAGAAATATCTCAGTTTTTATGAGTCTCTCCGGGTGCGGACTCAACATATGACTACCCTGTAGAGAAATATCTCAGTTTTTATGAGTCTCTCCGGGCGCGGACTCAACATATGACTCCCCTGTAGAGAAATATCTCAGTTTTTATGAGTCTCTCCGGGCGCGGACTCAACATATGACTCCCCTGTAGAGAAATATCTCAGTTTTTATGAGTCTCTCCTGGTTCGGACTCAGCGTGTGACCCCCTGTAGAGAATTATCTCAGTTCACAGTTTGACGTGATACGAAACGATATCATATTTCGGCCTGGTATACAATACTAATTATTTATTTTGTCCCCTTCCCGTTATTCTGAGGAATTTACTAATTTAGTTTGTGCGCGGCCCTATCGCCAGAATGCGAGTCGCGCCATTTCTGCCTTTCCATAGATCGCTTTTGTACTCCATTAAGAAGGGTGTTGGCTAGGGTACGGCAAGCAGCTATTGGTGAGAGTGGGGAGATACCGTAATAGACCGCAATCATGTGCACTACTTGAGTTAGTTGTTTGAAGCACCGTATAGTTCCATCAGGTAAAACATCCAGCCACGCAGCAGACGCCATGGTCCACCATAACAGGCGATGAGGCATGAGGAGCAAGTTGTAATCCACCACGAGGGCTTGGGTAAATAAATATATTATCCTCCTCTAAAATATCACCTGTGATGTCTAACTCTAGGATTACCTTTACCAGGGCAGGAATCCTGCAACGTAAGTTGCTTCTTTGACAAAAGTGAAACCTGTATATGCGTCGTTATGGAATTAGAAAAGCAATAGGCTACTTGGAACTCCGATCGCTTCACAAAAATGTCAGTAACGCGACCGTATCCTGCGATTCCCTTTAGCCACGTAGAAACAACGGGTTCAGTCAGCTGTAAAAAGCCCCCAATTAAATCTCACTAATTGAGCAACTGAAGTTGGCGTTCCGCAATGGGAGGGAGTTCTCGTGGAGTGGGGGGTCGCGGTGGAACACACGATAAGGGAAGTAGTGGATGTATTGTTGGTCGCAAGGAACCGCCAGGGACTTTCTTGTGCGGAATTCCTGCGGGAAACTCTGGCCAATGTTGAATACAAATGACGGCAGTGCTTCCATAACTTATACGGAGAACTTATACGTAATCTGCCTGCACTGCGTCGTGGTAGCGGGGCGATCCACTGACCTCGTTCGGCACCGACAGGAGGAAGTTTCACTGCGCGAACGGGATTTCCTGCGTAATTGCCGTCGCAGCCAAATACACAACAATGATTAGGCATAATATGCCTAACTGCAACTGCCTAATACCGTAAAATGGGGCTACTTTGCCCACTTGGCACAAAGTTGATGGCGTCGACGGTTGTTAAATATGTCTATACTTTGAATAAGGTCAATATGAATGTATCCATAGGGTACTCCAGTAATTATTTTATGTGATAAAACTTTACTATGTTGCTTTTTTTTGTGTTTGCATATAGTTTTTTAAAAATTCCTGCATTGGGCAAAGTTGCCCCACTTGTGGACAACTTTGCCCATCACAGTTTTTTTCATAGCAAATTACACCATTTTCTCCATATTTTCCCTAAACTTTGTCTTACAATTTGTAGAATGTTCACTAGTTTAGGCAAAATTGACATAAATCAGGACAACTTTGCCCACTGGCAAGATTTAAAAAAAAAACCCTAACCCAATTCACCATCGCATAGTGAAATGGGAGGCATTACTGTATATATGAACATATATAACAAAGAACTTATACTAACAACAGACTAATGCCAGAATGCACAAACACTATTAAGAATATAATTTCATATTCATATAAGAAATATTGCATATAAACAAACTACAGTATATAAACAAAGTTGAAGCTCAGTTATTTAGAAAACAGTATGCTAGAGTTCAAGTTCACGTTCCATGCACAGGCAGTTCAAAATCAAAACAATAGGCATAAGCTATACCGGTATATATATAGAGTTCAAGTTCACGATCAAAGAGTTCGAAAACAGGTTCAAGTTCACTTTGTGGGAGATCAAAATCAAAACAATAAGCTAGAGTTCGAGTTCACGATCCAAGAGTTCGAAAAGAGTTAAAGTTCACATTGCAGGAGTTTGAAATCAAAATGATAAGCTGCTAGAATTCAAGTTCACGATCCAGGAGTTCGAGATCGAAATTCCAATCAGCGAACAATTCTATAGGACTGCTGTGACCACTCATTGGGCTAGCCGGTAATATTTCATCAAAATCACAAATACCTGCAATTGTCCCCTCACTGCTATCAGTGGCAGCAGACGTATTACTATCATCATGGCTATCTGAGATATCAGGCCAGCATTCACTGCTAACAGATGAGTCAGAACTCGACACAATTTCATCATCAGACTGTTGTGGGAATAAATTCCTTCCTGCCCCTCTCCCAATCACCCCCTGCAACCTTTGACTGTGAGTATTTCCACGTCCTCGAGCACCCCGACCACGACCACGACTGCGCCCTCGACCCCGATTTTGATTCTCCTTATCTTTCCTTTGAATGTATATGTCTTCGGCAGACACTGATTTACCAGCTGGTACATCCAATTTGTAACGTTTCGATTTTGAATGGGGTGCATTTCTTCTTGAGAGCTGAAGATATTCCAGTAGGGAACTCGAGATAAGTTTGCTGGCATTGGTTCTCGGTGACTGCAGTACAGTGGAACTTGATGTCAATGATGATAGTGACTAGAATGGGTTCACCCATTGCCAGAATGACTGGTGTGGATGTTGTTGATTCCACTGGTACCTGTGCGACCAGTATGGATTCCCCTGGGGTAAGAGCAGATGGCGTGGGTGCCACCTGATTGGGTGGGGGAGTGGGTGATGATGTATATCCTGGAAGTTTCTTTAACACCTGCGTCGAATCTAATGGAACAATACCAGTTGCTCGGAAACCGGATTTCAGATTCTTTGCTGCTGCTCCATTCTCATGAAGTTTCTGGATGAGCTGGTCAAGAAGTTTTGGGAAACATTGCTTCTCAAGTGAGGTGCTACCTGGATTTTTTGTTTTATATTGATCAAGTATTTGGCGCCAATGACACTTTAGTGGTCTGAAGAATGCCACGTCTAGAGGTTGGGTGAGATGGGTACTGTTTCTTGGGAGAAACACAAAATTTATGTTGTTATCAGCACATTGTTGAATGACCCGCTCACTTATATGGGCACTTAAATTTTCCCCGATTATGACCTTATTTCCCTCCAGAGACTTTGCCCAAGGCAAAACGATTGTCAGGAACCACTCCTCTAAGGATGGTTCATCCATCCAACCACTGACTGTCCGGGCAAAGCGTGTATTTGGAGGCCCCCCTTGACACTCCCTGAGAACATGAGGCTGATCGCCCCCTTTGAATAATTTTGAACTTTTTCAGGATATTTAACTCCTCTTTTAAACAGTAATTTCTTTGACCCCGGGTTATCAGTGATGTTTGTTTCGTCATAATTAAGGACATTTGTGGCAGGAATCCCCTCTAAAGTTACCTGAACGTGTTCAAAGTAGGCAGAAATATCTGCCGGTCCAACAGCAGCCCTGGCACGTTTGATATTTTGGCACAGACGAAGTGAAAGCTGATCCTTATTTCTTTCCGTAAATAGTAGTGCCCATTCCCTACCAGGTAGATTATCGATAAAAGCATCTACTTTCCTTCCACAGCGGTTCAAATAATTTCTAACTGTGATTCGTAAATCCATCATTGATAAGGGCATGCCCCAGTCTGCACAAATGGATAAGTGGTTGACAATTGATGTCTCCTCATATCGCATTAGAATAATTGGATGCCCAACTTGCTTACCATGTTGTCCATGAAGTTGATTTAGGATCGTTCTATGTGGAATCCGGAATTGCAAATTGTGCCTCGGCTTGGCGACTACTTAAGCCATTCTCCATTGCCTCCACTGCATCCTTCAACTTCCTATCTGTATAGTCACGATACTTTCTAGAACCAAGTTTACGCTTTCTATTTCTAACCATTATTGTAATGACAAAGGGCCTGCTACTTACTTACTCACTCTACTTACTTACTCTACTTACTATATGCACCACCTAACAGAAATACTACCAACTTACCAACTGCTGCAGTACAACTATAACAGTGCACACAGTACCGGTACTGTAATAATAATAATTAACTTCTGAACTTGTCTGCTTGTCTGTTAGTAGTTTAGCCTAATGTCAGAACCAGAATGTTGTAATACGGCACCTTAAATACCTATTACTGCATTATAGGTAACTAGTATAGTAGTTAATTAATGTAGTAACTGTACTATTCCCCAGCGATATACCAGCGGTAGGACTACAGTATAACTAAACCAGTAAACTGTCTATCTGTCTGTTTGTAGGTTAAGTATACTGGTATAAATTAATTTATTAAATTAAATTAATAAATTATTAAATTAATAAATCATTCTACGGTAGCAGTAGCCTACAGCTTACAGTGGTACTGCTCTAGTGTTTGACTTTTTGTAAACTCCAAGAAGACCAAAATTATGGACTGTAATCTATAATTCAAAAATATTGTAGCTGTAGGCCTATTAGCTTGCTGTATGTATGAAATGTGCACTGTGCAGTGCAGTGCTCAGATTTAGAGCCGGTTGTTCAAAGCTCCCTTAAAGTTAAAGGGATCCCTTATTAACTTTAAGGTTTCATCGTTAAATATGTCCATTTAACTTTAATTTCGGTTGCTCAAAAGTTAAATGTACATTTAACTTTTATAAGTTAAGGGAAAACTTAAGTAAGCTACACAGGTTACTTAAAAATGGTTTCTAGAAAGAAAATTCATTTTAGCTATAAATTTACAAAGGATAACTTGCTTTTTAATAGTTAATTTTAACGGTTATTTATTTGCATTACACTACCATTATGGCATTCGTTCCTCTCTTGTTTAATCTCAGTACAAGAAAGAAAGTTAGAAAAATTAGAACTAAAATAAATCCACTGAATTACTATAATAGCACTGAATTCTTCCAGCGCTACCGTTTTACAAAGCCAACATTTGCCTACATTTGCGACCTCGTCAAACACGATCTAAAACGTCAAACTAAGCGCAACAAAGCTTTGAGTGTTGAGTTACAGCTAGCAGTTACTCTGAGGTTTTACGCATCGGGTTCCTTCCAGAATGTGGTGGGTGACACATTTCCAATATCGAAGTCTTGTGTTAGCAGGGCAATTTTTCGAGTAACGAACGCTCTCCTGAAGCATTTAAATAAATTCATATGTTTGCCAACCGGCGAAGCTAATTTGCAGAAACTTAAGGAGGACTTCTTTGCGGTTGCTGGTGTCCCTGGTGTAGTTGGGCGATCGATTGTTCTCATGTGAAGATAATAGCACCGCCTGGGGACCAGAGTGTCTACTACGTCATCAACCGCAACGGTTACTATAGGCCTTGTGTAAATTTTCAAGCCATCGGCGATGCAAATTGCATATTTCTGAACATTGTTGCCGATTGGCCTGGCAGTGTGCACGACTCGCGTGTTTTAAATAATAGTAAAGTTGGAATTGATTTCGCAACCGGCAAACGTAAATAAATTCTGTTGGGAGACAGCGGGTATCCTTGTCAGCGTTGGCTACTCACCCCACTCTTAGAGCCAGAGATAGAAGCGAGGGCGGAAAGGCGTTATAATACAGCCCAGGAACAGGAATGTGATAGAACGTGCATTTGGTATCCTTAAACGTCGGTTTCACTGCTGCCATGGTGAGATGAGAATGCGACCCAAGAGAGTATGTCGCATTATTGTAGCATGCGCGATACTACATAACATTGCTATGATGCGGGGAGACCCACTCCCACCAGATACGGAGGGCTATGAAAATCACCAGGTCAACGAAAACTATGAAGGTGCGCAAGATAGCCAGTTCTTCCGTTATAATTTCATATCGGTGCGTATTTTACATAACCAAACTATTCTAAATAATTATTAACCGGTCGGTACATCATATTCATTAACGTCGATATGGTTAATTTGTAATTTTATAATTGGTAAAGTCGGACAAAGTCTGACGACTTATTTCCAGGGCGGTCCCCCCAGAACTTTACTACTCCCCAGAGGAAACTCCGGTACTCATTTAGCTACCACTTAAGGATGCAAGGCAGAGATGTGCCCTGGCTGGTCCCTTTAAAGCATTCGTGCCGAAACGAAAACTGCCCTGGCCCATGTGAGGATCGAACCCACGACCTACAGGAGATGTGAATTCAATGCAACCACTACACCAAGGTGGAACCTATTCCTAAGGTGGAAACTATATGATGACGATCAATAAAGTAAGGTTTTATTTTACGGTGAACGAGTTACAGTATTTTACATTCTAAGTGAAACGAGGAATATAAAAATACAATACAATATTAAAACATTAAATACGATATTCTTGGGATTTTATTCAGTTATTATTATTGTTGGAGTACACAAGGTGAAATAGTTGACTCTCATCAATTGTTAACAACTGTTGATTGTTATGCAGGGAAACCACGACATTGGATTATCCTGCTGGAGATCATTATAATTAACTGCTGCGTCAGACATTGAGGAGTTCTGGGGTGGTGGAATCGGTATGTTCACCAAACGTAGTTTTTCTTTGGTCTTAATTGTCTGAAGATATATTAAGTACCGATTTTCTCGTATCATTTCGAACTGTTGCCGCTGTAAACTAAGCCCAAGCGGTTCCTTGCGGAATCTAGACGGCTACGCTTGGTGTTTGGCACAATGCTGGCACCACTACTCAATCCTGTGCCATTTTCCATGTTCGAATTGGAGTCAGGATCAGGAACTTCACCATCATCGTCAACAATCTCGGTTTCCGTGGCGGGGGAAGATACTAGATTTGTTGTGCAGACCACTCTCACACCCTGAACCGATTCCGTGAATCATATCACCAGTGCTGCCATGCATTAAGTCCATCATCTTGATGACAAATTATGGTGGTGTAGGTGGTGCCTCGCCTCCGCCGGTTCGGTGAAACTTTAATCCATTGGCGTAGGTACGAACAATGGTTTTTATATTTTCTATTTTTTTATATATTTCGTCCTTGGTGCGTGTACCGTCAACCCCTGAAATATTAAACTTAGACGTAATCTCTACACACGCACATTCCTTGGATTCTGGAGTTATATTTCTAGTTTTATTGAATGCTCCTGAAATGGTCGGGTGGAATCTTTCATACAGTGAAACCAGTTTACAGGAATCACCGACGTTCCAATTCTGGGAACTGGGATTTTTTTTTTTTTTACTGTTAATGTACCAAATATATACAAAGTAAATAATATACGTTGTCGCTGAACTATGGGCAGCGGACACGGTAGGCTACGAATTGGTACCGGTACCTACAACCCAGTGCAGAATAGGAAACACGGAAATTTACTTTCACTTTACAGAGTTTTCCCTTAAATGTACATTTAAATATCTTAAATGTACATTTAAAATCATTTGAACAACCCGATTTTGATTGATTTAAATGTCTATTTAACTAAATGTAGATTTAAGATATTTAAATGTTTATTTAAAGTTAACCCTATTAAACCCGGGGGGTGGGTCAATATGACCCCCCCCCCCCCCGTGGTTTTTTTATTATAATTCTGAAACAAACGCAGTTTGTATGGGACCCCCGCTGCATGCGTCTATCCCCACTGCCTTAATGTGAAAGATAACGCCGGCCACCGAAATGCCACAGCCACTCTAGCAACCGCTAGCGTAGTAACCCGTTACTTTACGTCCGTCGGCTACCACACACTTCTAATCCAACAAAGGCCTTTCCCAGTGGCACTTGTTTTCCCGAGGAGAATGGGCAGAAGGGTACAGGGTACATCAATAGCTACGGACAGGATGGCAATTACTTCCCCCTTTGCTTACGCAGGTGGACAATAACATCAATATCAAAGAATATAATATGTTGTATATTTAGTATTGATTGAAACAAAGGGTTACGTAATTTGTAATATAGATATACACTTACCAACAAATAATTCGTCCGGACGCTACCACCCGTTCCTCCTGAATTGCACTGCACTGTAGGCCTTGCGTCTATGAGAAGATCCGCACACAAATAAATATTACAGCATAAAACTTAACTTAACTAGATAATACGGCCATATTGGACTACGTAATACTTGAAATAATAAACAATGGAGGGATGTAAATATTATGTCTGACTGTAAAATACGTTGTAATTGTAAGATTTTAATAGCACAAGTGTTAATGATAATTTGTAATTGAACTGTCTGAACCTGAACCTGGACCTGAACCTGGTAACAAATAAGAGTAAATTACCATCCCTCCAAAACTAATTAAAGCTACCAACAGAGTCAACTGAATAACGAGGAGAGAGTACAAATAAATTGTCATTACTGCTATTATATAGTATAAGAGTTGACCTCTATAATTACTTATTACCATTAGGAACTGAGCAACATAATTGGCTGTAATAATAACGGCGTTAATAATCTGATGCAGGGCCAATCAGAGGACAGCTTCTGCTGAATAGGTATGTCGAATAGAGTGTACCGTAATATATTGGCATTGTTACTGAACATAATTGGTGTGTAATGTATAAATATAAATTGGATCTGAGATTCATAGACGCTCTACCATTACAGTGCTTCCTAAAAAAAAATATTTTTTTGAAAAAAATTTATTTTTAAAAACCCGGATATGAATCTACAGAGACATGTCAGCGAAATTGATATAGGCCTATTTGAAACTGAAAGTAAATTCCAGTTATATACCCACACCTCCCAATTTGATAAATTTATGAAACTGAAAACCCATAACCCTTTGGAATGAACGAGTGGCGTTGTCCCTACACTACAAATTGCACAAGTTATCATTTTGCTTAAAAAAATATGTTATATGTTACTTAATATTTCTACTAAAACCGTCACCAAAAGGTCCCATAGTTCACCCAAGCTGAACTCTTGAGTTTACGATAGATCCGAGTCTGTTGAAGTCATAACAATCCATGACAATCTCATTGTGTGCATCAGTGTCGTCGAATCAGTTGTGATATGTCGGTACTTCGTGACGTCATCGACCCGATTATGTGCGCTAGCGAATTAATCGAACGAAACCGACTCAACACCAGCGCTCCCTGCGCTAGCGAATTAATCGAACGAAACCGACTCAACACCAGCGCTCCCTGCGCTAGCGAATTAATCGAACGAAACCGACTCAACACCAGCGCTCCCTGCGCTAGCGAATTAATCGAACGAAACCGACTCAACACCAGCGCTCCCTGCGCTAGCGAATTAATCGAACGAAACCGACTCAACACCAGCGCTCCCTGCGCTAGCGAATTAATCGAACGAAACCGACTCAACACCAGCGCTGCCTGCGCTAGCGGAGTAATCCCATAATGAACTGATATACCCATAATGAACTGATATTCGACGCCATCTTTGCTAAAACTTCATTCATACTTAGATTTCAGCTTGGTGATAGGTCCCCGTAGATACATCGAAGCCAAGTAGAGCACATGAAAACGAAATGAATATGAATTAGTTACTTATTTACGTAGATACATATAATACACATACATACAAATCAAATTGATGAAAATCATTCCCGATTCAAACAATTATGACTTCAATATTTCCCACATAATTAAAGTTTATTATCTTTCTAGTTTGTTAGCATAAATCAATATAGCTTCTAAATTACAATGACTACCGATATTAATCTTCTATGACTGAAGAATTCACTTCTTCCCTTCCTGCATTGTTAGCGGGAAATGTAGAACCCTCTAGCAAGCAGAGTTTCGAAATATCTCTGGAGTATATGCGGCCGTTGTAGCGAACTTTCACTGAACGCACTAGGTTGTCTTCTCCCACATCAACAGAGTCTACTACCGCCATTACCCATGTTCCCCTCACCTTGGTATCGGTCATCACTAATACTAGGTCTCCCTTACGAATGTTACGTTTCTTTGTGAACCATCGCTGTCGCTCTCTCAACAATGGAATGTACTTATCAATCCATCGATCCCAGAACACCTTAGCCAGGATCTGCCCTTGCTGCCAAGTTCGTTTCGAATATATAGCATTGGTGTCGAATTGACCTGGAACCTTCGAAGCTGGCCGCCGTAGCAACAAGTCATTTGGAGTTAACGGTTGATCTGCAGTAGAGTCGTCAGATGCCGCGTACAGTGGTCTAGAGTTCAATGACCTGGCAATTTCCGCTAAAGCTGTACGTAAAGTATCCTCATCAACTAAATGGCTACCAATGGACGACCTTAAGGCGTCCTTAACGATCTTTATAAGGCGCTCCCAAACACCAGATGTATGGCTAGCATATGGGGTGTGGAACTTCCACTTAGTCTCTGGTCCTAAGCTGTTCTCAATTATTCCAGAATCCCACTCTACCATGGCTTCCCGAAGTTCCCGCTCCGCCCCTACGAAACAAGTACCATTGTCTGATCTGATGAGTTTCACATCTCCATGGCAACAAATAAAACGTCTATATACATTGATAAATGATGCAGCTGATGCATCGTATGCAATATCCAATGCAACTGCTCGGCTGGTTAGATAAGTGAATATCGCACCCCAGCGCTTCTCACTTCGTCGACCGATCTTAACAGTCATGGGTCCCCAATAGTCCACACCCGTGAAAGTAAAAGGAGGTTCGTAGGCGGTTAATCTTTCAAGTGGCAATGGCGCCATGAGTTGTTTCATCACAGTTGGATGATTACGTTTGCAAATGATGCAGTTTGATAATATATTTCTCACTAAAGCTTGGCCCCCCACAATCCAAAATCGCTTCCTGACATTGGTTAGAGTGTGGTCTCTTCCTGCATGTAAATTATAGCGGTGAATTTGATGAACTATACGAGTTGCGATTATATCACTTCGATGTATGATGATGGGTTCTTTCATATCTCGATCAAATGGCGCCTTAATAATTCGAGATCCCATACGAATAACATTATTCTCGTCCAAAAAAGGGCGGAGTTTATACAACGGACTTGATTTGTTTACTAAAAATCCCCTTTTTAGCCTGCCAAGTTCTACTGGGAATTTCCTAGCTTGACTATATCGTATAAGTTGTCTTTCTGCATCGTAGAATTCATATGAACGCAGTCTCCTACTCTCTTCCTTTCTTAACGACATTCGCTCCATTATCTCCATGGTATATGATTTGATACATTTATGTGCCTTACACATCTGTGATGCGGGTAAGTTTGTAGATTTCTTCATTTCAAAGTCTTGCCTCACCTTAGGACTTATTCTTGCTATCTGTTGAATCCATCGCTTAAAACGAGTTAACCATCCCACTTGATTGACTATATGATTCCATTTACCACTGCGTTCTATCAATAAGTCCAGTATTAGGTTATTTTCAATGACGCTATTCGAAACTATTGCTACTTCAAACCTTTGATAAGATGGGTCACTTATTATTTCTGATACATTATCGATACCAATACTCGCTGTTTCAGTATTGTTCTGGTAAGGTATCTTGAATATTTCATTATCAGAAATTGTGGTTTTGACGCCAGTTATTACTTGTTTGTTGATGTCAATAACATTATCATTCATGATTGTATGTGTTGGCGGTAATAGATCATGTATCAACGGTCTTAGTTCCCAATTTAATGGATCTAACAAGGTATCTTCATTAGTAACCTTCACAACATCTAAACTTTCTGCATTAGTATAATTTCGTGAGATTGGTGGATTAATAACTGTTAACTTCCGAATTTGTGCTAGTTCTATGTTCTTCCAATACCCCCCTCCCGTTTAGAAATTTCAGATGACTTTCTTGTGGAATCAACTTGTTTGACACTTGTTAGTATTATTTTCTCCCTTAGTTTTAAATCTTCATTACTATTTAAAGTCTGTATTTTTGGGCATGGATCTTCAATGTATGCGACATCATCTCTTGGATTCATGTCCCCAGCCTTTGGCTGCGATTTGAGCTCCATTCCCGCAATCGGAGGTCTACCAGTATACATGTCTTCCGATGAAGGCCAAGCTAATTCATTAGATTTCAGAAATGAAGGACCAGATATCCACTTTGGAAATTTATTAACAAACTCTTGAGGGAAAGCTCCCCTACTAGCTATATCGGCGGGGTTTTCTTTTCCCTTTACATGGTGCCATTGTGATGGCTTGGACACTGTTGTTATCTCATGGACTCTATTAAGAATGAAGGTGGGGTAACGTCTGCCATAATTTGCAATGTAATTTAATGTTGATTTCGAGTCACTCCAATAGTGAATAGCAGTAAATGAAAATTGCAATTCTTCTGTCAGATTCGAACCCATCCTCGATCCTAACAGTGCTGCCTGTAATTCTTTTCGCGGAATAGATAAAAACTTATGATCTACAGTCCTCACTCGTGATGATACAAATGCGGTACGGGCTTCATAGGCAATTGACTTTGTGTCGTGCTGCTCGGCTTCATATATATCGAGACATACTGAAGGTGGAAAAATATGCCGTAATTGTCGAAGGTATGCAACTACTCCATAACCTGTTTCGCATGCATCACAAAAAACGTGCAATTCTATATGATCTGAGCTCTGTTGGTCTGGAAAATATGCTCTAGGGTACTGAATTTGCTTCAATAAATAGAGTTGGTCAGACCAAGTAGACCATCTTGTTAGAAACTCGTTGCTAAGTTTAGTATCCCATTTAGGTACAGTAAGGGTTAGTTCTCTCATGAATCGCCTCCCAATTAGAATTACTGGGCTAACAAGTCCAAGAGGGTCATAAATGCTGGCTATCAGAGACAGACATTCCTTCTTAGTTGTTATAGTTTTCCATGGTGTTGATTGTATCCCTATCATGTCAGTCCCAGTGTCCCATTTAACTCCTAGAGCTCTAGTAATTGGCATTCTATCTAGGTCTAAATCCAAGTCTGGACTAGCTCTATCCTCCTTTGGTATAGCTGACATAAATTCCTTTGAGTTACTCACGAATTTGGTAAGTCTGAAACCGCCCATTGAGACATTCTATCAACTTATTAGCAAGATTGATGGCGGCTGCTATAGTTCGACATGACTTCATACCATCATCGACGTAGAAATGTTTATTTACGGTTTCAACAACTTCTTTGCCGAATGTTTCTTCATTGTCCTTAGCTGTCTTTCGCAATCCCTTGCTTGCGTTATGTGGCGATGAACGTAAACCGAATACTTGGACTAGCATCTGATATATGGTTGGTGGGAGATGGCCCTGTCCTTTATCAAACCATAGAAAGCGCAGACTATCTGCATCATTCATTGATACCCTAACCTGATAGAACATAGACTTAATGTCGCACCCAAAGGCTATTTGTTCCTGTCTAAATCTGAGTAACACGCCTAATAGAAGGCTAGTTTGAGGTGGGCCTTCTAATAGTTGTGAATTAAGTGACATGCCTCTGTACACGGCTGCTGCATCACACACTATACGAATCTTTTCCTTGTTTGGATTTGTAACAAAGTGCCATGGCAAATAATACGTGGCTGGCTTGTTTACGAGTTCATGAGGACACATTTTCCTTGCATATCCCTTTTCTATGTATTCATTAATAATTTCTCTACATTCATCTTCCTTGCCAGGTTGCGTCGCGAATCTTCTTTTTAAACTATTTAACCGGGATAATGCCAATGGATAATTGTTAATTAGTACAGGGTGATCATGTTTCCATAGCAACGGCATTTCGTAATGGTTGTCTGGTAACAGTTTGATTTCTGTCATTAAATTATCAATTCTAATATCCTCTGGGGCCTTTTCTACTTTATCTGCTGGTGTATTGAAACCTTGTCCTTCCAATGTCCAGAAGTGTTGTAGCTGTTTCTGCAAATCATTGTCTGGATTTGGTAAGGGGTAATTCATTGTATCATACACTGGACCTTCTTTCATTATACTCGAGTTAATAAAAGCTACCTTGTGTCTCTCCTCGCTAATTATATTATTTCTTTTCGGACCTGCAACACACCATCCGAATAAAGATTCAATAGCAAATGGTTCCCGTTTATTACCACCTCCAAAGCACTGATTCTTTCGATAGTGGGCTAATGGTATATTTACTCCTATAATTATGAACACTTTATTAATGTCAAGTGAAGGGTAATCGAGCTGATCATGAAGATGATATAAATGAGGCCAACGTTTTGAAACAGATTTATCCGGCAATTGCGAGTCAAAATGCATCTCTTCATGTACATTAAGGTCTTTCACTAAAATTTCGCTATGATAACCTGGTAAAATAGCTGAAACTGTGCATGTCGTTCTTGATATTGAAATTTCCTCATCTGGTCCAAATAGCGTTCCTACTAATACATTTCTTGTCGCAACTTCAAGATTGAGCTTGGTGACAATTTGTTTGTCAACGAAACATGTTGTTGCTCCAGAGTCTAGTAATGCATACGTTGTGATTCCTCTTGATGATCCGGGAACCTTTATTTCGACTGGAACTACAGGTAACATGCTGGTGTATCTTTCTTCTGCATGCATCACTAGTCCGAGCTCCTGTTTGGAGCTTAGTTTGTTTCCTTCCTTTGTTTGTGGCGGGTGTAAAAGTGAGTGGTGCGTCTTTGAGTCGCATGTTGCACATTTTCCTTGTGATTTGCAATTTTCCAGTGAGTGTCCACCAAAACAATTATAACACAAGTTTCCATTTCCTTTAATGTAAGTCATTCTTTCATCGAAGCTTAACTCTGCGAATTTCGAGCAACCATATACACGATGTCCGGTAACCTTGCAATATTTACAAAAGGCTTGACGAACTTCTTTAAATGCTACGGGATCTGTACCATTTTGTTGTCTCCCATATGACGTATTTTGATGTGTTGGCACTACATAAGTGTTTAGTTGCCGCGGGTTAGATTGTCCAGGATATTGCTGCCATCTTTGCTGCGCCTGGTGATCAGGTCGCATAAATTGCTGCTGGTCTGGATATGTTGTATACTGTTGAAATTGTGGATTGTGGTGATGCTTGTGGATATTGCTGTGGATTTGAGAAATGCAATGGTTGCTGCTGGAAAGGTTGTTGCAATACAAGTGGGTACTCTGGCGGTAAAACATTACGTTGTAGTTGTTGCGGTGTTGATTGCCGTTGTTTATTAAATTGCCGAGCCTTGTTAGCCTCTATAGGTTTATTCGCTGGCTGTGTTTCCTTTAATCTTTGGTCATCCTTGGGCATCATAGTTGCTATTAGTGTAGTCTCCTTCCTTATTGGCATAATCTCATCATGTCTCATCTTTAAAGTTGAAGTAGAACTCTTGACATAGTGCTTCCGTGACTCATCAATCTTAAAAACATTTTCGTTTTGTATTTCGGCACTCCGACGTATAAACATCGCCATTTCGTCTAAGTTTGGTTCTCTATTAAGGCATTCTCGCACATCATAAACCTTACGATTCCATCTGCGTTGCACATGAATGGGGCAATTTGCCATTATTTTCTTCATATTACTTTGTGTGTACAATTCCTGGGGTTTATTGAGTTGTTCTAGAACTATCATCGAATGTTTTATTTTATCTGCATAATTCCGCAGTGCTTCTCTATCATTTTCCGCAATCATATCATGATCTATCAGACGAGTAATCGCTCTTTCTATTATTACATTTGGTATCAGTTCTTGTAGAATTTGCAAGGCTTCCCCGTATCCATCTTGTATACCCACATAACTCTGTATGAGTTCCTTTGGTTGCCCTTCAGTGCACATTAATAACATAGTCAGTTTCTCAGAGTCTGTTATATCACTGATATGGACCCGATCATAAAAGTTCTGTATGAATCCCATAAATTTAACAGGATCACCATCAAATGGGGTTGGGAATTGAGGTGGAAGTCGTAGCCGCATTGATATCTCCTTGAGTAGCTGTGTCTCCGGCTGCCCTGCTATATGGCTCGCCCCAAGGTGACCAATTTGTGAGACTTCTCCTGCAACTGGTGTATGCTCTGGTTGCCGCGGTGCTCGTATGCCCAATACTTTGGTAAAGGCTTCGTCTGCCCTGCTCAATGCTGTATCCCTTAGAGACTTCTGCAGTTGAATGCTGGGTGCATGTTTGTTTTCAGTTGAGTCTCCCATCTCTGTTACATTTCGAGGATCAGCGTTCCTGGAATCAGCCATACCTGCTAGCCATTGCATTCGTTTTCGTTTAGACTGTGCAGATGTGGATAATACTGGGATCGGGTAAGTTATGTGCTCAGCATTATGAGGGAATGATTCCTTGGTGTTTGTGATTGATTGCACCTCGGGAGTTGCCATTGAGACTATAGGAGCTGCTGGTAAGTGTGGCTCAGTTACTAGATGCGGATGCTCGACAGAGGGGTCGCTAATTGTGATATTATTGTGCATTGCTGTTGAATATGTATCTGGCATTATTGGTGTTGGGTGTGGGAAAGGTGTTGCTATATTACCAGCATTGTACTTGTGATATGGGTCACCTTTGGTGCTATAATAGATAGTAGATGCCGGACCAATTGCATCACAAAATACACAGCCTTCATTGCTTATGTGCCCCTCGGCACTGGCTTCTGGAATCGGTGTTAAAAATGGATATCGCTGCTTCAGTGCTGCCCTGGATGACACTGCCTTGGTGCTAGGCGTTGACCAAATTGTGCTAATGGGTGTAGACTGCCTAGAAGTAGTAGTCGGAAATGAACTGCTACCAATAAATTGTTGCATTTGTTGTGCAATTGATTCTTGCAGTTCTTGTTTTGTTACAAATTGTGTATGTGTAGCACTGGGTTTATTTTGGGCGTTGGCCCAATCCCCTTTTGGGTGTAGCCGCTACCGGTGCTGGGTTAATTGAAGTCTTACCGTCTGAATCAAGGTGAGTTCCATTGCACACCCCAATGGTATCGAAAATTGGATTATCGCCCCCCATACCCGACTGGTGCTTACCTACAGGTAAATCATTACTACCACTACAATGATCAGTATGCACTTGGTGCGATTTGATAGAGGTGATAGGGTTTCTACTGAGCTCATTGGTATCAGAACAGACACGCATAGTGCCTTCTGGTTTAGTTTTATTTGGAATCAACACATTCAAGTTATCAGAACTTAACTCACCAATTTCCATATGGCATTCATCCACACCCCTTACTTGTACATTTGGTGTACTCGCTATATCAATAATAGGTCCCTCACACATACCTGAAGAGGCACTAATAGCTACAGTACTGACCGGTAGTCTATTAGGTAAAATAGTAACTCCAGCAGTCATGGGTGACTCACCAATACCCCCAGTGTCTTGTGAACTAAGAATATTTTTATCAGGTCGCAATTTCCTGATACGATCTTGTTTTAAAAGAGTTACTTTGAATGCAGCCATCTCGGCTTCATCGGCGGCTAACTGGTTATCCATTTCAGCTTTCATATCAGCTTGCGCCTTTTGCATCATTAATTGAGCGGAATTACGTTTCTGCACTTGCGCTGACTTTAACTGCAATGCCGCTGCATCTCTTTCAATAGCCATAATAGCGGAAATACTAGTGTCGGAAACTCTACTACTACGACTCGACCTAGTGTGTGCACTTCCCTTTGACCTCCGTTTACCTTTAATTTGACTCACAGAATCATCTGGATTTATAAGACACTGTGGGTTTTCGATATCCAAAGGGACACCGCGCCATGACTGGGATGGGTGATAGTGTGCAACGGACTCACCTTGCTCTGACGGCTTCTGGTGTGTTGCAACGTTATCTATCGATGCAATACTACATTCTGAATCCGTTCGCAGATTGGTTGCTTGTACATGTCCATGTCCATATTCATCACTAGTTCCTGCTGTACCTAAGGGAATAGGAGAAGGATTAGCTTGACTGACAATGGTGTAATCTTCTTGCGCCAAAGTCGGCATGTTATTTACTATGGGTGTCAAAATATTTGTATTTTCCACAACAGGTGGGTCTGTTGCAGTAGATTCCAGTATGCTACTTCGGAATCCAACAGTGTACAATTTGTTTCTCTCCTTAAACATTTGAAACAAGGCCTCACGATGTCTCTGGTATTTTTCACGAAGCACCTCAGCTTCTCCACCATATTTTCGTGAGTTCTCCTCATCACCCATTGATGTAGTCGCTGAAATAATTCGCTCAAAAACACAAAGGCATTTATGGTAGGCTGTTTCTAATGCTGTTTCGAGCTCCTGAATCTGTTTTAAAGACACTAACTTTAGATCCAATGAGTCATAATGCTGATATAAATTATAACAGCGGGTGAGTTGGCTTTTATAACCAGACAACGATTTTTTCTCAACCAAAAATTTTTCGTATGTCACTGAAAAAGTACTTTTGTGTCGAGTTTTGTCCCTAAGTGTATATTGTGCATTCGGTTCACTAGTCCTCTCTTCATCTCTACGGGGCTCAACAGAAACTGTGGATCGTGAAGGTCGTGCCACATTTATGGGCGCAGTCCCTGTAGACCGCAATGGCCTTGGCACATTTGTCGCACTTCCTAAAATAGGAGATGGAAGCGTGGGCTGAACTGATTGACGTGAGTTGAGAGCAGACGTTGCAGATTGGTATTCGTCCATTGATGTCGGTCTGTCATTGTCAGTAACGTTTCCCAAAGATACTTGGTCACTATTACCACTACCAGGATCTACTGGCATAACGGTTCTCTGTATCTCAGAGATGCCTGATTTACTACTACTAGATAGGTTATGATGAGACATAATCAAACCTTATCGATGGAGAAATGTAAACAAGCCAATGAAAGAATTGTAAATAATAAAGTGTGACAATAAAGTTACAATAATTATTCAAATTTAAAAATACAGAAAGTATATATAAGAAAAATATACAATTACTTCAGTTGAGTGAAAGAATAATTAACAGTTACAGTAACAGTATACTGTATAATAAAATAAAGTACGCCTACCTAGTATTGCTGGATTTATACCGGAATGTATACCTTTACTTCGCTGGCGCTGCTGCAGTATAAACTACGTCAACCTTAGCTTATGAAAATAACATATAAAGTGTATACTGTACCGCGTCTAACTTAGCGGAAAATTTAGTACATAAAGTTATACTGTACTTGTACTACTATACCGCGTTTACCTTAGCGGAAGTTTACTACATAAAGTTATACTGTACTTGTAATACTATACCGCGTTTACCTTAGCGGAAGTTTACTACATAAAGTTATACTGTACTTGTACTACTATACCGCGTTTACCTTAGCGGAAGTTCAGTACATAGAAAATGTAGTATATAAAGTTATACTGCATATAGGCCTACTTACTACATACAGCTATACAGTATATTCAATACGAGCTTACAGTACCGAGCTTACGGGAAGTAAATCATACACAAATAGTACAGAATAGTGTATCATACTGTATGTTACGAGACAATAGGGCGAGATGAGAAAATAAATGCAAAGAAACAAATACAAAAAAATAGTGAATGATGAGATGAATGCTCTAAATTGAACTTACTGTATACGGTACTTACCCCACGGTAGGACGCTATGGGACAAAGGACTCTCTCACACAGTTGACTCTGCCGGTAACTTATAAACCCTCACGCAAAAACCGGCTAACTGCAGATTAGGGGGTTTTTTGTGAATATGCAAAATTTATTTAGTTTTTTTATTTATTTAATACTGTTGGTCCAACTGCTGCAGATCGCGTCGACTCAATCTGCAGCCGTGGTGCTTCCGTATTAAATATTATGTTACTGGGATAACAAAATTTTGACGAAAAAAAAATTCGGAATAATTTTGAAAAAACAAAATTGAAAAAAATTGATGTATAATTAAACTTTAGTTATTTCCAGCCAAAATACCTGCAATGTAATAATCGATAGCTGTAAAATAATAATTAGGGTCTACAGTATTGTACCGGTACCCTTCTGATTCAGTCAAAATATTCTTATTTGTTACTGTATGGGACCCCCGCTGCATGCGTCTATCCCCACTGCCTTAATGTGAAAGATAACGCCGGCCACCGAAATGCCACAGCCACTCTAGCAACCGCTAGCGTAGTAACCCGTTACTTTACGTCCGTCGGCTACCACACACTTCTAATCCAACAAAGGCCTTTCCCAGTGGCACTTGTTTTCCCGAGGAGAATGGGCAGAAGGGTACAGGGTACATCAATAGCTACGGACAGGATGGCAATTACTTCCCCCTTTGCTTACGCAGGTGGACAATAACATCAATATCAAAGAATATAATATGTTGTATATTTAGTATTGATTGAAACAAAGGGTTACGTAATTAGTAATATAGATATACACTTACCAACAAATAATTCGTCCGGACGCTACCACCCGTTCCTCCTGAATTGCACTGCACTGTAGGCCTTGCGTCTATGAGAAGATCCGCACACAAATAAATATTACAGCATAAAACTTAACTTAACTAGATAATACGGCCATATTGGACTACGTAATACTTGAAATAATAAACAATGGAGGGATGTAAATATTATGTCTGACTGTAAAATACGTTGTAATTGTAAGATTTTAATAGCACAAGTGTTAATGATAATTTGTAATTGAACTGTCTGAACCTGAACCTGAACCTGAACCTGGTAACAAATAAGAGTAAATTACCATCCCTCCAAAACTAATTAAAGCTACCAACAGAGTCAACTGAATAACGAGGAGAGAGTACAAATAAATTGTCATTACTGCTATTATATAGTATAAGAGTTGATCTCTATAATTACTTATTACCATTAGGAACTGAGCAACATAATTTTGGCTGTAATAATAACGGCGTTAATAATCTGATGCAGGGCCAATCAGAGGACAGCTTCTGCTGAATAGGTATGTCGAATAGAGTGTACCGTAATATATTGGCATTGTTACTGAACATAATTGGTGTGTAATGTATAAATATAAATTGGATCTGAGATTCATAGACGCTCTACCATTACACAGTTGGGAATCTGAAATTTTATGACTTTTCCTAAAAATCTATTGTCTTCCTATTTGTGAAAACCGTTTTCAAAAATATTGGGTACTTTTCGAATTATAGCACCATTTTTTAACCCTACTTTTGGCACTTTTTTTTAGACGTTTTTTGAAAATAACATTTCATTAAATATGAATTGTAACATCTCTATTTTTGATTTACACCGGTTTTTTGGTGTTAGAAATTGGATGGAATTCATATGAATTGATTTAGAAATTTCAAACTTGTTTTTTTTCGGTGGGTGCCAAATTTTGGTGCCAGCACCAAATTTTGAAATAAGTTAATTTTGTAAATTGATTGTTTGAAACTTGTTTTTTACGCAATTGGGGTTTTTTGGGGTTCTGGATTTGATGAAATATATACGAGTTGCACCAAGCGTATCAAACTTGTATTTTTCGGTGCTGTGTGCAAATTTTGGTGCTAGCACGAAATTTTGAAAATCAATTCAATAGATAAAATTGCTTTTGACAATTTATTTCTTGCGTTGTAGAGGTTTATGGCTGTTCTGAATTCAATGGAAAATATAATTATCGAACTAGACATCTCAAACTTGTATTTTTCGGATGTGGGTGCAAAATGTGGTGCTAGCACCAAATTTTGAAAACCATCAAATATATCAATTGATTGTGTCGCCTTGTTTCTTGCGTTATACGGGTTTGTGATGGTTCTGAATTCAATGGAATCAGTAAAAATTTCATAAGAGTTCTCAAACTTGTATTTTTCGCTGGTCGGTGAAAATTGTTGTGCCAGCACCAAATTTTGGAAAATATGCAAATTGATAAGTAGATAGTATCACCTTGTTTCTTGAGTTATACGGGTTTATGAGGGTCCTGAATCCGATGGAATCAATAAAAACAGCACTGGACATCGCAAACTTGTACTTTTTGGTGATGGGT
The DNA here is from genome assembly GCA_032718475.1 of Nemertoderma westbladi. Classification (NCBI taxonomy): domain Eukaryota; kingdom Metazoa; phylum Xenacoelomorpha; order Nemertodermatida; family Nemertodermatidae; genus Nemertoderma; species Nemertoderma westbladi. The sequence continues at coordinate 184,736 of JAUCBJ010004634.1, forward strand.
TTGAAATTTGGTGCTAGCACCAAAATTTGCCAAATTACGCCGAAAAATACAAGTAGCAATGATCGGGCATATTAGAAATGTATTCCATTAGAATCAGCGCCCTCGAAAACCTGAAAATGTGAATTTATAGCATCGTATAAGCGAATTAAAAATTTTGTGTTCTAACTGAAAAGTGCTGGTTACTTGTTTTTTTCATTTTTTTCCTACGCAGAGAGGACTAAACTGCCATTTATAGTAATCATATTATTTTTAAATATTTTCCAATGTATTTTGCACCCCACAAAACCTGTATTGAAAAATAATTAGCCGAAAATGTAACTTTCAAATTTTGTAAAAATTGTGCACTACTTGTAATTTTGGTGCTGTAATATAACCGCTCCAGTACATTTTTTCGAAAATTTTTTTTTTCGGTCGGATCCAGACAAGTGATACCTACGTACAAACAAAAAATCAGACGTTTTCGTAAATATTTGTAGATTTTAGAGGGGGGGTCAATATGACCCCCCCCCCCCCCCCCCCCCCCGGTATTTGTACAACATTTTATAGCCCGGTACTAATAGGGTTAAATGTACATTTAGTTTGAACAACCGGCCCTTAGGCAGGTAAATGGTTGGTCTAAGATCATAACACACAGTAGAAATTATCAGTAACGTAACATAAATGGTTGATATCGCCTACTTAAGTACACACATCACAACTTAGGCTTCCGGTTATAAAGCATACCGGTAACATCTGTTTACTTTGTATAATCTTGAAACCTGGTGGCCCCTATAGGCCCACCCTTTTAAATCAGCCGCGCCATTTCAAATTGCACGATTGGGCGCTCCCATTGGCAGAAACAGATAGTAGGAAGATGTTGCTGTGGAAACATATTTTTTTGACAGCATGGAAAACTACTTTGAGGAAAATCTTGGTCGCAATTCATGCGAGTAAAAATATGTAGGAACTCGCCTTCGTAAAATTGCTCTCTGCGAACTATATTAAGACTTAATTGCAAAATAAATGGCATTTTAGAACCTCAAATTGTACCTCTTGAAATTATATCATGATTCAAATGTCTTTATTCATTGGATAGCAAATAAAATAACTCTGAATATGTATGCCCCTATAAGGGCCTATAGGCGCGAAAGGGTTAAGGCGGGGGGACTTCTTACACCCAAGGTTTAATACTCGTCCTATCTACCTGAATACTAAACCTTTTCATTCCTTATCTAACGGAACCCTCTGGTTGTAATCTAAACCGGGATTTAGTGAGGGTCTCAGACTGCCAAACTAATCCACTATATAGTCAATGAACATAATTTAACAAACCCCTTTTAATGTCTTCGAGCTGTCTTGGTCAGCTTGGCAAACGTCTGATTCAGTGTTGTTGGAATTTATTAAATCCGATGTATTGAAATCATTACTTGCCATATCCCGAACCATGCATACTGTGAAAATATAAACAAGAAAGAAAAATATATTATAATATTACATACACTATACAGCTTACCTGAGCCTGATACCTATGCTTACATTTACGGTATACAATACCTATGCTATTACATACAGTCTAGGAATGCCAATACCTAGAATTCGAATTTAAACTACGTATAAACTGATAACATTGACAATGACTGTATCGTATGTATGATACTACTACTACTTCTAGGATCGGCATGCTGCATTGCAGCTGCATTTTTAAGAATGCTGTGCCGGCTTGTCAACAAAATTGCACCGCCACAACTCCCTATCACCCATGACATTTGCTAGATCATCCGCATCTTTAAGGCCAGTGTCCTTTAAGATGCGTCTCAAGAAAGTCATGGGCTGTCCACCATGCTTATTCACTCCATGAGGCTGCCAAAGTACAAGATAGTATGTATGATGCCCTCTGTCGAGACAGGGTAGGGGGGGGGGGGGGGGGGGGGGGGGTGGACGCAAATCCCATCTTGGCGAATTAATATCGCGCCTCAATGTTAAATTCTCAATTTAGGGAAAGGAGCAGGTTACAGTGGCACGTTATTTTAACCAAAACAATAAAATAAACACAGTAGAACAGTTCTCAGTTTTATTTTTGAGAGTAATCAGCTGTTATTTGCGTCCAATTTCCCCTGGAGAGATAATTTTTATTGCATCCACCACCTATCTGGTCTGCCTTTAACTTATCGGAGAAATGTTTAAGCACCGAATATAGCGGAATGACGTCTTACATTGTGAAAGTATTCAATTGCGCTTATCGGTACGTCGTATGACATATCAAAATCCTCTATTCAGGCCTATGTATTTCGCTGGTGAAGTAGGCAGCTTATATAAGCCGTTGTACGGTAGGCCTATTTCAATGGAACCGACCATATAAAATTTATATTTGAATATAAAACGACATTTGATGTGATTTCAACCAGTGTACCCGATTTGAATTTAGTGAGGATCTCGTCAGCTTTCGTATTTCACTCAGTTGTTTCACCTTCCTCGCCTTCCTGGGTGACTCAGAAATTGTATTTTTGCTTTCATCATTCTAGAACATTTGGTTTTGAGGGGGGGGGGGGGGGGATGTCATTTAATTACGACACTATTTTTCGAAGACATGGTGTATCACTTATTAATAGACTGAAAGATTTGAGAAAAAATACCGTTAATTTGATTAAATTTGTAGCAAATTTTGTGTTGAAACCTTGTTTGTGGGATTTTTGGACAAAAATTAAGGAAACTTACCTATCGCAACTGAAATATTGATACGTAGGGCATAGAGCGAAATGCAACCAAAGAAGGCGACAACCGCCATATTCAGTCTACAACTGCATATCCAGGGAACTGTAAAAAAAATATATTGAATAGAATTGATCTAAAGAATCAACAAATATTAGTTCCTCTAGTTATGTTTTTCAAGGAATAGACCTACAAACGAGTGTTGATCACCTAGCAGTTGGTATGTCTAACAGGGAGTTTTTTTTTGTAAGACAACATCACTAAAATGGTGTCACCGGCTCCCCCATTTTCAGTAACTGTACCTGCAAGTTAAACTGTTATGGCAGCCGGCTAGTCGATAAGAACAAGCCGCATTTCCTTAGTGAAACATATGTATGCCAAAATGCATTTCGTTTTGAAAATTGGACGAATTTGGGATTTCATATGGCAGGTCCATGACCTATTGGAACATATAGACAAACATATCAACAATAACTTACCGCGGGGTTCTCTTCTTATTTCATATAAACGCATCGCCATTGTTATGCCGTTAGATTGTTGATCTCAGCTATAAAAATATTTCCAATTAAATATTAAAAAATAGTGATATTTATTACACATTAGAAGCCATTAATTGAAATATTTAATCAGCTAACAATTGTTAAAGGTAATTTTTTAAATCCCTTAAAACCAGAATTATAATATTTCTCTGCAACAAGGCCACCAACTTGGAATCCAGAATTATCTAAATGTGCGCCATGTTGCAATGCTAATTTGGTATAACAGGGAGTTTACATAATGGAAGCAACCTCATATAGCAGAGCCCCACATCAAAGCATTATTATTAGCTACAGTTCCTTAACGTGGAGGGAACCGCTATTCCGGTACAACAAAAGACCATGGATAACCTTACTGGTATTGGTTGTTAAAGTGTTTCAGGAGGAAGGGACCCCCGTTAATCCTTGGTGTGGAAAGAAGAAGCGAAGAAGGAAATACTTCCCTTTATTGTAAGGAGAGGAGAGGGAGAGTTATACATAGAGAGAGGCATGGTGGTGTACGAATTACAGTAGGCTTTATGTAGCAGGATGCGCTAATCTATTATTACATTGAAGCCTTCATATATAAGTAAGTATTATATTAATGCGGTATTATTGCGGTTAGCTATTACAGTATTTAGTATAACTCCATTTTTTATTAGTGCTATTTCTGGTTATATAATCCGTCTAATTATTTTTTTCGGTAATTGTTACTTTTTAGAATTCCGCACTACGGGACGCAGTTATTAGTATCAATAATGATAATATATAAATTAAATTTTCATATTACACCATTTAGCGTTATGTTCAATTGCCCAGTAAAAAATAGAAGGCCTTTTACCTTTTTTTGACTGCATTTTGTTTAGCGGAGTTCGGAGTTAAAGGAAGAACTTAATAGGAAAGACTTCGAAGTTTTAATAATTATTTCAGCTCTCATCTCTATTACAATAACTATTTTATTTAATCCTCCGACGCTCGGATTTTATAACGATTTCTACTTCACAATCTGAAACTGAAACACTCACAATTACAATCAAAACAATCACTGAAAGCATCACTCGAGTATATTTTGGAATGACGGGTTTCGTATATCTAATAGATTAGTACACCTTCTTATATAGGCTCTCGTGCTGCGCGAAGGCGGAAGTCCCCACAACGTTTAGGAATGTTGTATCTTGCTTCTATCGGATTAATTATCAAATCGAGACCCAAATCAGGAAATATTTATAAAAATTAAATATTATGGAAGGACTTCACTTACTAGTGGTTAAACAAGCGCGAGCGATTAACCAAAGTCTCATTTCTTTATGATTTTACTACAGTTTTATTATCAGAAACAAGTAAAATTATCAACAAATTTAATTATCAACAAAATTTACAAAAAAAAAAAAATATTCAAAAGCTGAAGAGATCAGACGGCATATTAAATCGAGCATTGTATTTATTAACAATACAATATCGTAGAGGAACATTTTATAATGTCTGCTGTCGCAAAATATCCAAATAAAATACAAAATCCAATAATGGTATCTTGGAATGAATTTGTATGCGAAGATAATATAGTTCTAAGTTATATAACACCACCAAAACGACGATATATATATATATATATAATATATTTGAGGCACCAAATCGTGTCCCCATAACCACACAGAATATATAGTAGGCCTAGGGGTACAGTAGTAAACGCTAATTGAACTCCCGAAAACCTTTATTACTACAATATCATTTAAATTATTACCTATGTGATGTGGATTGTCGATTTTCGTTTTGTTTGGAATTACCTGACCCTTTCCATCAATGTTGATTGTATATTGTGCAGGGGTGGTACGCTCTGGAGGTCGTGGGTTCGATCCCCTCTTCTTGGGGGTCAGCGCGCCAGGGCAGTTTTCGATTCGGCACGAATGGTAAAGGAACTATCCAGGTTGCTTCCCTCTACCTTGCATCCTTAATTAAATGGATTCTTAATGAGAACTGGAGTTTCCTTTGGGGAGTAAAGTTCTGGGGGGACCGTGCTGGAAATAAGTTGCCAGAATTTGTGCGTAATGCCTGGCCTAACGGCCGAAGAAAACTTTACTTTACTTTTTACTTTAGAGTTATTTGTGCTTTGATTCTTTTCCATTGCATTTATAGTACTATGAGGTCCAGACGCCCTTTCCACGCCACAGTCGAAGCGTCCATTCGATCGTCTGGCCAACGCGGTCACAAGCCTAACTTAAGAGGGTACGCAAAGCAAACTGAAGGAATATGCGAAATGTTTTTTGAATTTCCCTCGCCCTTTGTTTTTCCGTATCAACCAAATTAATTCAGTAAAATACCTTTTCTATGCAAATATTTTAGTTTGGTGGTGGGTTTCTCAGATTATTGAATAATAATAACTTAATCACGTTCAGTGAAAACAAATTTATAGTATTATAATATTAATAATTTTAACATTAAATAATAACATGCATTCTGGTAACAAACTGCGATGTAGCAACCTGCGAGTAAGTCGATTTGACGTGCCACTTGGAGAAGGACAGTGGTTAAATTGCTGTACCAGGGGTGTTCGGACACTTCCCCCCCGGACACTTCCCCCCCGGACAGTTCCCCCCCGCTCAAGTAGGACACTTCCCCCCCCGGACACTTCCCCCCCAGACACTTCCCCCCCGCGGACACTTCCCCCCCGACTGTTCTTAACTTCGCACATTCGTATTTTTCATTTTGTAAGGTAAACGGACCGCTTGTATCCAGATAAGTTGTATCCAATTTTCCTTTCGTAGCTCAGAAAGTGATCTTTTGCATCCCGATTTTACATTTTATATCCAAGTTTTATTTATGGGTTTTATCAATGCAATTACATCGTATTGTTTGCTAATCTTTAAACAATTAATTATATTAGATGACCTATAAATTCCATCCCCGGAATGATATACTGTTTTTATTAACTATAGAATTATAATAATTAATTGTTTTAATTATAGGTATTATTATGTAATAGTCTTCTTCAAATTGTAGCAGATGGGGATGAATATTATTGTTGCAATCAAAGTTATACCTCTCCTGGGTAAAATCGACATGCGTCGACCTGTATTCTCTGTTCAGCATTACATATTGATATATATATTACTACTATACATACTATATAGATATTATACACACTACATATTAAATTTCCTGGTTACTTGCAATATTTTTAATAGTATTGTGTTGAATTATATAATATTGTAGTAATTTATATATTAAATTGGTTAACATTAAATACAGCTCCTACTTTAGGCTTAGTCAATTTATTATCTGATGATACAAACATGAATTAATTATTTCAAAGTGGTCTTAAGTCTTTCACCACGGGCACTCAGGGAAAATGCCGGGGTCTGGGGGCGATAACCCCCAATAAAAGAAGCGGGGGTTTGGGGGCGGCATCCCCCAAGAAAAGAAGCGGGGGTTTGGGGGCGGCAGCCCCCAAGAAAAGAAGCGGGGGTTTGGGGGCGGCAGCCCCCAATTAAAAGAAATTAAAAGAATTAAAGGAATTAAAAGAAAAACAAACAAAATTTGACTATAAAAATGTTTCTTTTATAATTTTGAAAAAACTTTTCTAGATACAACTTGTCTTGTAACCATCTTTAACTTTTGTTTATTGCTTTGATGCACCCAGATTAATTTCAACACTTTAACTGGGGGGGAAGTGTCCGGGGGGCAAGTGTCCTACTTGGGCGGGGGGGAAGTGTCCGGGGGGGAAGTGTCCGGGGGGGAAGTGTCCGGGGGGGAAGTGTCCGGGGGGGAAGTGTCCTAGATCCGTACCAGGATGTCTGTCTACACCTCCGCATTTACATTACATTTCGCACATAATTAAATAACAATATCGACACTAAAATACAAAACTGAAGTATATCTTGTATGTATATCAGTATGGCTTATTTCATAACTTACATAATACTGTAAAACATAAAATTATTCTACAAACAGTATAATAGGGCTGCAATGTTTGTAGTTTTTGTATTTTTACTGGTAGTATAATACCCGCACCAAGCGGCCGAACGGATCTAGGAACTCATCTTGTAGCAGAACATATTGTATGCCGTGAACCCTTCATCCTTGGCTCGCCCCACCCCCCAAGTAAAAAAATGTTACAAGCGAATGCAATTCTTAAACACATTTGTCAAATAGCCTTCTCCAGATTATTTATAAAGAGTGGTTAGCACTTTGGGAAATCTCTTGAATGGATATATTCAAAACTAACACACACTACTACTCTACTACTAGGTCGAGCAAACTCGGACAGTGCAAATGAGATTCCCGATTCTCCATAGTTGTCGCAATTTTAGTATCATAGTTCAGTATCCTTTTCAAGCTGGTCTATATATGTTATAGCCGGTCGTCCACGACTACGCTTTCCATGAGTTGGTTGCCAGAAAAGTAGATCTGGTATGACCTCGTCTTTACTTCGCCAGCAGTGCCCACTGAATCTTAATAGCGTTGTAAAATAGTTAGTACTATAATGTGTTTGTCGGGGATAAACAAAACACACAGCACCTACTCACCTACAACCCATAGCACCTACAACCTAAAGCACACAGATACAACCTAAAGCACATACAACCTAAACCACATCCAACCTAAAGCACCTACAACCCATAGAACATACAACCCATAGCACATGCAACCCATAGCACATACAACCTAAAACACCTACAACCTAAAGCACCTACAACCTAAAGCACATACAACCTAAAGCACACACATACAACCTAAAGCACCTACAACCTAAAGCACACACATCAACCTAAAGCAGATACAACCTATAGCACATACAACCTAAAGCACCTACAACCCATAGAACATACAACCCATAGCACATACAACCCATAGCACATACAACCCATAGCACATACAACCCATAGCATATGCAACCCATAGAACATACAACCCATAGCACATGGAACCCATAGCACATACAACCTAAAGCACATACAACCCATAGCACATACAACCTAAAGCACCTACAACCCATAGCACATACAACCTAAAGCACATACAACCTAAAGCACCTACAACCCATAGCACATACAACCCATAGCACATACAACCTAAAGCACATACAACCTAAAGCACCTACAACCCATAGAACATACAACCCATAGCACATGGAACCCATAGCACATACAACCTAAAGCACATACAACTCATAGCACATACAACCTAAAGCACCTACAACCCAAAGCACATACAACCTAAAGCACATACAACCCATAGCACATACAACCTAAAGCACCTACAACCTAAAGCACATACAACCTAAAGCACATACAACCTAAAGCACATACAACCTAAAGCACCTACAACCCATAGCACATACAACCCATAGCACATACAACCTAAAGCACCTACAACCTAAAGCACACACATACAACCTAAAGCACCTACAACCTAAAGCACATACAACCTAAAGCACATACAACCTAAAGCACCTACAACCCATAGCACATACAACCCATAGCACATACAACCTAAAGCACCTACAACCTAAAGCACACACATACAACCTAAAGCACCTACAACCTAAAGCACATACAACCTAAAGCACACACAACCTAAAGCACCTACAACCCATAGCACATACAACCCATAGCACATACAACCTAAAGCACCTACAACCTGAAGCACATACAACCTAAAGCACCTACAACCTAAAGCACATACAACCTAAAGCACATACAACCTAAAGCACCTACAACCCATAGCACATACAACCCATAGCACATACAACCTAAAGCACATACAACCTAAAGCACCTACAACCCATAGAACATACAACCCATAGCACATGGAACCCATAGCACATACAACCTAGAGCACATACAACTCATAGCACATACAACCTAAAGCACCTACAACCCATAGCACATACAACCTAAAGCACATACAACCCATAGCACATACAACTTAAAGCACCTACAACCTAAAGCACATACAACCTAAAGCACATACAACCTAAAGCACCTACAACCCATAGCACATACAACCCATAGCACATACAACCTAAAGCACCTACAACCTAAAGCACACACATACAACCTAAAGCACCTACAACCTAAAGCACATACAACCTAAAGCACATACAACCTAAAGCACCTACAACCCATAGCACATACAACCCATAGCACATACAACCTAAAGCACATACAACCCATAGCACATACAACCTAAAGCACCTACAACCTAAAGCACATACAACCTAAAGCACATACAACCTAAAGCACCTACAACCCATAGCACATACAACCCATAGCACATACAACCTAAAGCACCTACAACCCATAGCACATACAACCCATAGCACATACAACCTAAAGCACCTACAACCTAAAGCACACACATACAACCTAAAGCACCTACAACCTAAAGCACATACAACCTAAAGCACATACAACCTAAAGCACCTACAACCCATAGCACATACAACCCATAGCACATACAACCTAAAGCACATACAACCTAAAGCACCTACAACCCATAGCACATACAACCCATAGCACATACAACCTAAAGCACATACAACCCATAGCACATACAACCTAAAGCACCTACAACCTAAAGCACATACAACCTAAAGCACATACAACCTAAAGCACCTACAACCCATAGCACATACAACCCATAGCACATACAACCTAAAGCACCTACAACCCATAGCACATACAACCCATAGCACATACAACCTAAAGCACCTACAACCTAAAGCACACACATACAACCTAAAGCACCTACAACCTAAAGCACATACAACCTAAAGCACATACAACCTAAAGCACCTACAACCCATAGCACATACAACCCATAGCACATACAACCTAAAGCACATACAACCTAAAGCACACACATACAACCTAAAGCACCTACAACCTAAAGCACACACATACAACCTAAAACAGATACAACCCATAGCACATACAACCTAAAGCACCTACAACCCATAGAACATACAACCCATAGCACATACAACCCATAGCACATACAACCCATAGCACATACAACCTAAAGCGCATATAACCAATAGCACATACAACCTAGAGCACCTACAACCTAAAGCACATACAACCTAAAGCACATACAACCTAAAGCACACACATACAACTTTAAGCACATACAACCTAAAGCACCTACAACCTAAAGCACATACAACCTAAAGCACCTACAACCCATAGAACATACAACCTAAAGCACACACATACAACCTAAAGCACCTACAATTTAAAGCACCTACAACCTATAGCACATACAACCTAAAACACCTACAACCCATAGAACATACAACCCATAGCACATACAACCTAAAGCACCTACAACCTAAAGCACATACAACCTAAAGCACATACAACCTAAAGCACCTACAACCCATAGCACATACAACCCATAGCACATACAACCTAAAGCACCTACAAGCTAAAGCACATACAACCTAAAGCACCTACAACCCATAGAACATACAACCTAAAGCACCTACAACCTAAAGCACATACAACCTAAAGCACACACATACAACCTAAAGCACCTACAATTTAAAGCACCTACAACCTATAGCACATACAACATAAAGCACCTACAACCCATAGAACATACAACCCATAGCACATGGAACCCATAGCACATACAACCCATAGCACATACAACCTAAATCACCTACAACCCATAGAACATACAACCTAAAGCACACACATACAACCTAAAGCACATACAACCCATAGCACATGGAACCCATAGCACATACAACCTAAAGCACATACAACCCATAGCACATGGAACCCATAGCACATACAACCTAAAGCACATACAACCCATAGCACCTACAACCTAAAGCACATACAACCCATAGCACATGGAACCCATAGCACATACAACCTAAAGCACATACAACCCATAGCACATACAACCTAAAGCACCTACAACCCATAGCACATACAACCTAAAGCACATACAACCCATAGCACATACAACCTAAAGCACCTACAACCTAAAGCACATACAACCTAAAGCACATACAACCTAAAGCACCTACAACTTAAAGCACCTACAACCCATAGCACATACAACCCATTGCACATACAACCTAAAGCACCTACAACCCATAGCACATACAACCTAAAGCACCTACAACCCATAGCACATACAACCTAAAGCACATACAACCCATAGCACATACAACCTAAAGCACCTACAACCTAAAGCACATACAACCTAAAGCACATACAACCTAAAGCACCTACAACTTAAAGCACCTACAACCCATAGCACATACAACCCATAGCACATACAACCCATAGCACATACAACCTAAAGCACCTACAACCCATAGCACATACAACCCATAGCACATACAACCTAAAGCAACTACAACCTAAAGCACATACAACCTTAAGCACATACAACCTAAAGCACACACATACAACCTAAAGCACACACATACAACCTAAAGCACTACAACCTAAAGCACATACAACCTAAAGCACACACATACAACCTAAAGCACCTACAACCTAAAGCACATACAAACTAAAGCACATACAACCTAAAGCACCTACAACCCATAGCACATACAACCCATAGCACATACAACCTAAAGCACCTACAGCCTAAAGCACATACAACCTAAAGCACCTACAACCCATAGAACATACAACCTAAACCACCTACAAACCATACCAAATACAACTCATAGCACATACAACCTAAAGCACACACATACAACCTAAAGCACCTACAATTTAAAGCACCTACAACCTATAGCACATACAACCTAAAGCACCTACAACCCATAGAAAATACAACCCATAGCACATGGAACCCATAGCACATACAACCTAAAGCACATACAACCCATAGCACATACAACCTAAAGCACCTACAACCCATAGCACATACAACCTAAAGCACCTACAACCTAAAGCACATACAACCTAAAGCACACACATACAACCTAAAGCACCTACAACCTATAGCACATACAACCTAAAGCACCTACAACCCATAGAACATACAACCCATAGCACATGCAACCCATAGCACATACAACCTAAAGCACCTACAACCTAAAGCACCTACAACCTAAAGCACATACAACCTAAAGCACACACATACAACCTAAAGCACATACAACCCATAGCACATACAACCTGAAGCACCTACAACCTAAAGCACCTACAACCTAAAGCACATACAACCTAAAGCACACACATACAACCTAAAGCACATACAACCTAAAGCACATACAACCTAAAGCACACACATACAACCTAAAGCACCTACAACCTAAAGCACATACAACCTAAAGCACATACAACCTAAAGCACCTACAACCCATAGCACATACAACCCATAGCACATACAACCTAAAGCACCTACAACCTAAAGCACATACAACCTAAAGCACCTACAACCCATAGAACATACAACCTAAAGCACCTACAAACCATACCAAATACAACTCATAGCACATACAACCTAAAGCACACACATACAACCTAAAGCACCTACAATTTAAAGCACCTACAACCTATAGCACATACAACCTAAAGCACCTACAACCCATAGAAAATACAACCCATAGCACATGGAACCCATAGCACATACAACCTAAAGCACATACAACCCATAGCACATACAACCTAAAGCACCTACAACCCATAGCACATACAACCTAAAGCACCTACAACCTAAAGCACATACAACCTAAAGCACACACATACAACCTAAAGCACCTACAACCTATAGCACATACAACCCATAGCACATACAACCCATAGCACATACAACCCATAGCACATACAACCCATAGCACATACAACCCATAGCACATACAACCCATAGCACATACAACCCATAGCACATACAACATAAAGCACCTACAACCCATAGAACATACAACCCATAGCACATGCAACCCATAGCACATACAACCTAAAGCACCTACAACCTAAAGCACATACAACCTAAAGCACACACATACAACCTAAAGTACCTACAACCTATAGCACATACAACCCATAGCACATACAACCCATAGCACATACAACCCATAGCACATACAACCCATAGCACATACAACCCATAGCACATACAACCTAAAGCACCTACAACCCATAGAACATACAACCCATAGCACATGCAACCCATAGCACATACAACCTAAAGCACCTACAACCTAAAGCACCTACAACCTAAAGCACATACAACCTAAAGCACACACATACAACCTAAATCACATACAACCCATAGCACATACAACCTGAAGCACCTACAACCTAAAGCACACATATACAACCTAAAGCACATACAACCCATAGCACATACAACCTAAAGCACCTACAACCTAAAGCACACACATACAACCTAAAGCACATACAACCCATAGCACATACAACCCATAGCACATACAACCTGAAGCACCTACACCCTAAAGCACATACAACCTAAAGCACATACAACCTAAAGCACATACAACCTAAAGCACATACAACCTAAAGCACCTACAACCCATAGAACATACAACCCATAGCACATGCAACCCATAGCACATACAACCTAAAGCACACACATACAACCTAAAGCACATACAACCCATAGCACATACAACCTAAAGCACCTACAAACCATACCAAATACAACTCATAGCACATACAACCCATAGCACATGCAACCCATAGCACATACAACCCATAGCACATACAACCTAAACCACCTACAACCTAAAGCACCTACAATTTAAAGCACCTACAACCTAAAGCACCTACAACCTAAAGCACACACATACAACCTAAAACACATACAACCCATAGCACATACAACCTAAAGCACATACAACCTAGAGCACCTACAACCCCTAGCACATACAACCTAAAGCACATACAACCCAGAGCACCTACAACCCATAGCACATACAACCAATAGCACATACAACCCATAGCACATACAACCAATAGCACATACAAACTCTAATTGGATTGCTTTGCTTGCTTGTTTCAGTGTTTGATTGTTCGTTCGTTTTTAGGTTCGCGTAGCGAGACCTCTAGCATTCACTCGGTTGTTGTTATTGTTGTTGTTGTTAATTTTCAGCTACGTTTTAGTTTTATTCATCATATATTCTTCATATACGGCGCAGTGTCGAAGTTGGTAGTCATTGGACTTGGAATCTCTAGGAACGGGGTTCAATCCCACTTTCCGGTGAATCTTGTTGGTACTGTGTTAGATAGGTTCATATGCGTTAATAGACGCGGATCTTTGAGCGTTTTCGCCCTTGTTTGGTTAGGGTTTGTAGGTGACGCTCAAACCATAAATAAAAGTCCAAGTACAGTAGGATTGAGTACAGTGTCAGTAGATGATGTCATTGACGGCTGATATGTGAGGAACGGCGCAGAGAGAGAGAGGGAGACTGCGACTGCACCTGTTCCGTCGGGTCTACCAAAGTGAGAGAGCTATATTCGACACCTCCCGTTAAGAGTTCGATGAAGTGGACTGCATATTGGAAAGGAAGTTGAGATGAAAACTAGTAGAATCGATGTGAACTGCATAAACTATTATATTATATCATTAGAATCAGGTATTATTAAGTACAGATAGTTGAGATATTACAGAAATTGCAGAAATACAGATATGCTATTTACAGATAAAAATGCCGCTAAAAATATAAATACTTTTCCTGTTGTAAAAGTCAGGGGCTTCCGCAAGAAGAGGGTGAAGGTGCAAGGAGGTAAGGAAAGTGAGAAAACAGGCCCTTTTATATCGAGACATTATGCAAATCGGGATCGGAACGTTCTGAAAGCTGATTGGCCGTAGCTCGTCCCTGATTGGTCGGAGCTACTGGTTGGCCAAGCAGTCACGTTTAGATCCTATTGCACCTATGGGCTGGCGAGGGCTGAGGTCGATGACATGGGTCATGTGATATAGAAACGTATCAGCGTTTGGCAAACCAAACCTCATCTCATTGGACAACCTATACACGGTTGGATCTAAAAGCACAAAATTGAAACGCGTCGGTTTTGGGCAAACCAAACGTGATCCAACTGCACACGAGATTATTCAGAGAGGCCATGAGGACGTAATTTGCGGACATACAAGGTATCAGGTAGTACATATTTCCAGTTCCTTTTACCTGAGGCGCTAGCGGATGTGGATAATCTTGCGTTGTGATAGGGGAATATGATATTGAATATACAATCCCTTAAAGATAATTATTATAACCATTTATAAGTATAATAATTAATAATATGACAAATGTTCTGCAAAAATTCAAATTCAGCATTTTGAAATAGCTACCTACCATGGCGTTCTACACTAATGGACGTATATATAGAACGCCATGTCACCTTCTGTATGTACTACAGTTAAGCGCAGACAATGGCGCAAATTGACCGCAAGTGAAATAAAGTTTCGTTAATTGTGTTGATTAGAAAACACTGCCTCTGTAACCTGCTACTTTCCTTTAATGTTTAAATTAAATTTAATTAATTTTTCAAACCCACTAAACACATAGTTGGTGTTTGCGGTTATTTTGGAGCTGCACCTTAGTAAATGTTTTCCCGAAAAGAAAGTCCCACTTCAAAAATTGTACCTATTATTGTGCGGGTATCTTTAATATTTAATCTCTCATCTTTAATTTTGTACTGGTGGCTTTTTCCAATATAGACAATTGGTCGGGATATTTAATAATGCAATTAATTAATTTATCTAAATGAAAACAAATATACGCTACCTTACTGTAAATCAGTATGTTTTACATATCCTACAGAAGTTAAGATTCGATCTTAAAGTGTTCAACAAATTCCTTCTGCAGCATAAATTTCTTCACCTTACCAACCGGTGTGACAGGAAACGCATCAACAAACCGCACATATTCTGGGACCTTGTAAAGAGCCAAACTTTCCTTGACGTATTCCCTAATCTCGTCTTCATTCATCGATATTCCCTCCTCTAGCTGAACTGCCACGGCAACCTTCTCTCCTAAACGCCGATCCGGAACGCCAAAAGCGCTGGCGTCTTTAACCTTGGGATGATTAAGTAGGACATCCTCTATATCAACCGGAAACACATTGGCTCCCCCCCTTATTATCATATCTTTCACTCGTCCGGAGATTGTCACATAGCCATTCTCGTCTATCGATCCTAAATCTCCAGTTTTCCACCATCCGTCCGCCCCCATGGATTCTCTAGTCTTCTCTTCGTCTTGCCAGTAGCCCGGGAACACGCAATAACCTCTGACACACAATTCCCCCGGCGTATTCACCGGAAGCATTGCTCCGTCACTTCCGATTATTTTCACCTCGACCCCTTCCATAGGATACCCGTCTTTCAGTATCTGCATCTCTTTAGAATCCCCGTAGTTCCCGCAGACCATTAAACCGAGTTCAGTCATTCCGTAACCGCGTACAGCCATAGTCAACCCCAATTTATCGATGACATCAGTAAAGAACTTCTCGGCGACTGGGGATGCACCAACAAGACAACCTTTCAACGACTCCAAATTGTAGTTTGCATAGATTTTCATGATATCGACAAACATTGTAGGAAGAGCGAACAGAAAGTTGCATTTATGCCTTTCAATGCTTTCTAAAGTTTTCTCTGCGTCGAAAAGTGGTGAAGGAACAACAATCTTACATCCTGAAACTATTGGGAGGAGAATTCCTCCTAGATAGGCTGAGCTATGGAAAAACTGAACCGGAAGTAAAATGTTATTGTTGGTGATGTTATCAATTACCAAACATTCGGCTATATTTACGGCAGATTGAATGTAGCCGTGATGGGAAGCGGTGATCGATTTGGGGTTCCCAGTAGTTCCCGAACTGAAGAGCATCAGCAATAAATCATCGGGCTCTATTATCTTTTGCAAATGAGTAACTTGATCACGTGATGTTGAACCTCCTATTTTATTGATGTCTTCGTATGAATAACATCCGGTTCTGGGGGTATCGTCCATGAATATAACATGTCGTAGACTCGGCACGTTTCCGGCTTGTAACAAGCCAGGTTTCGAGTCAGGCAACTCAGGTAGCACCATGCACAACAAATCGTAGTAACTTATATGTTTAACCCCGGTATCCACTAGAAGTGCTTTAACTCCCACCTTACAGAGTGTCTGCTGTAACTCGATTGGCGTAAAAGCCGGATTAACATTCACGGTAATGAGACCCGCACGGGCTGCAGCATATGCTCCAACCATCCACTGCCGAGTATTAATCCCGTAGATTCCGATTCTATCTCCTCGCTTTAAACCAATCTCAACAAATCCACTGGCTAGCCTCTCAACTTCCTCAAACACCTCCCCATATGTTACCGATTGGTTGGTGTGATCAAAAGTAAAGGCGACATTGTCACGTGACTCTATCGCCCGGTTTTCTATAAGTTTTCCCAGAGTTTGTCTAACAAAGGGTTTGGAACTAGGACGATGGATGTAGCTCATTTGTAGAGGAGTCTCCTTTAGAAATAATGGAAGATTCGGTTTTGTCGAAAAACATCTCGAAACTACACTGTTAACTTTGATAATATAATTCATGTTATTTATATACTAGGGTAGGATAGTAAGGATACCTAAAGGCTATGCAACCACGAAGCTAAGGAAAAGTGAAGTCAAGAAAATATAAGTTAAAATGAAAATTTAGTCCTAAATTAAGGATTTTTGTATCAAAACTTCTGTTATTTGCAGTGGTTCTCAGGAAAACTGAAAAATATAAAACTGTAATATAAATCGGATGCAGAATAAGTGATACATTGGTTGTAGGAGTTGGTTTCAAGTCATAACACCTTGATATTGATAATATAATATGAAAATAAAGTCTTTATATCACTAAAACTAGTGAAAGAAAATTAATAATAATAGTGAGTGAAATAGTTCATAATAGAAAACTGTATTTCTATATTCTTTTACAAATCTACACCATGTCATGTCCCAGAATATATTGTCGTAATTCAGTGACACCCCACACCTCCCCCCTAATTTTTCTACAAATCGTAATGAGATTGCATGAAAGTTGAAACAGACATAGTTTCACCTCCCGACCACTGACTGGGTAAGCCAGGATTTTTATTTTTGCTTTCAATCTTTAGCTACAAGCGTTTAAAAAAAGGGTCTCCAGCGATATTACACCAGTTTCACCGCAGTTATCCTTCTACCTTATAGCTGTTTGTTGGTACCAATGGAAAGGTGGTCATGCAAGGATTCCAAATATGTAACACAAATTTAATTTTGTTGAAAAATAGCTGAGATATGAGCGTTCAAATCTTGCATGGTTTTGCACCGGCGCGAGGCTATTTTATTCTATTTAATATAAAATCCATATTCTGGAACACTTTTTAAATGTATGAATAGCTACGTAATAGTATGATTAAAGATGTAATGCATTGTTGCCCTGCTACGTATTTGGATAAACACAATATTCCAGATTATGATGCATTTATTAAATAGAATAAAATAGTATCGCGTCGTTGCAAAACCATGCAACATTTGAACGCTCGTATCTCAGCTATTTTTCAACGAAATTCAAATTGTATATTTGGATTCAAATTTGGATTTTTCATTTGGAATTCAATATTTGGAATCCTTGCAAGGCCAGCTTTCCATTATTGGTACAAACAAACAGCTATAAGGTAGAATAATAACTGCGGTGTAATTGGTGTAATATCGCTGGAGACATTTTTTTAAACGCTTGGAACTAAAGATTGAAAAAAATAGAAATTCTGGCTCACCCAGTCAGTGGTCGGGAAGTGAAACTATATCGGTTTCAAATTTCCTGCAATCTCATTAAGATTTGTAGAAAAATTAGGGGGGGGGGGGGGGGCGTGTCACTGAATTACAACACTATCTGGGACATGGTGTATATACAGTAGGTGTAAGTGAGTTACTATGACTAGCAAACATTATTAATGATTGATTTTCTATATTGTCTCCCCTTACTGTATGTTGGTCAAAGAAATAACAAAATAAGAAGATGTTAATTCAATATAGAATTTGACCCTTGTAAACAAATAAACGCCACATTATTGGTTAGGTATACATAAAACATTAATTCAATAAATGTTACCTCTGTTGATACTGATAAGTGACAGGGGCTGCGGTTGACGCAAATCCATTTCGGCGAATTAATATATAAATATTGATTGATGATACGGTAATCAAACAAGCGAAGGACCAGGTTATAGTGTCACGTTATTTTAACCAAAATAATAAACCAAAGGCTAAGCCTATTATTTATGGAAATCAGCTGATATTTGCATCGATGTTTCTCTGAAGAAGGTACCCCCCCCCCCCCCCCCCCCCCCCCCCTATCTGTTCTCAAGACATCAATTTAACGAATAACATTATAACCGCGTTCGGTATCGCATTTTGAGGTCAATGATAATGTTTTCGACGATGGCAGTGATCTTCAAGAAACAGCTGTCGTGCCTACAAGGTGGGGCTGGGTTTCGGCAATTCTCAGTTTACTACCGAGATTGTACAGCTTCTCGTTTGTTAAGCGAGCATTCCACTTTAATCCACGAACACTGACCAGTATAGTATATATCCAACATATATCCTATATATGTTGGATATATATATGTCATCTATATTTTCTGTTGAGACGCATGGAGAACGTTGCGGTTTGCAGAAAACTTCGTTTTTTTCGACTCCGGATAAATTATATTTGAATTACGAACGACGGCGTTTCACAGTGAGTTGTTAGTTCGCTCGTTGCTACATCGACGAGTCGTTGCTGGTCTCGCTAAAGACTTTAGTATGTTCCAAAGAGATGTCATACAGTCAGTTATCGAGAAGTTAGAGCTTTTAAATACCGTGTGCTGCTGAGCTATTTCTTAAAGCCTCGGAAACTAGAGCTGGTACAGTAGGTACAAGTTTATCACACTGACAAATTGTGACACGGACCACATTCGGTATCCGGTCCTCATATTCATTCGCATTTACCCAAAAGATATCATTTGATCGACCTACTCCCCAGGACCGACCTCACAGAAGATGAATCGCTACATTCCAACATGACGTCATGTTGATCTGTTGTTTATTATCCATAGCGGGAACTATTAATAATTATCCAATTAACTCACGAAGATTTATTTTAACATCGCTTGAAATTTGTTTTACTCTTTAACTCAGTCTGTATTTGTTTCTAATGTTGAGTAGTTTGTAGACAAGGTGGTCTCACTGTTTCGATGGCACCCGGGGAGTTTAACTGGTCAACAGTTGTTGTTTCACATGCGGGAATTCCCGATTGAGTATTTATTCATTGTGGGAAAAGAATGTCTTGCCGATGGCATTGCTTATATATAAACTTTAAATTTGGAAACAATACATTGAGTTCTAAATACATTTAAATAAAAACTTTTAAAATTTTTAGTTATTATTTTTTATCAGCTGCCAATATTTGCTTTTTTAAAGAAGGTCACATTATACTGTAGTAACCAATGAGTATAATACGTACCTATGTTTGGGATGTGTGTACTAACAATGTCCATTCAAACATATTAGTCGCCACCCTTCAGGATTGATTTAAAACTTCAAAACATCAGAGTGCGGAATTAGCGAAGATATTGAGTGATCGACTCAAATCCGTTTTATGTTGACAGAGTTTTGCCAAGCGACAGTCTTTTATAGTCATTGACCGCTCTAGTAGTTTCAGTTTCAAATTAATCTGAAAGGTTGTTTGTTTCTGCAGGGTAATACAAATATTTAGTTTTACAATTAGGCACCACTGTGATTACAAACCTAAATTGTTTTTTTTGTCTCGGTCCCACGCAGTCCCAGCTCGGTCCCACACAATTCCAACTCGGAACCCATGCAGCCCCAGCTCGGTTCAACACAGTCCCAACTCGGTCCCACCCAGTCCCAGCTCTCGGTCCCACACAGTCCCAGCTCGGTCCCACACAGTCCCGACTCGGTCCCACACAGTCCCCACTCGGTCCCACACAGTCCCAACTCGGTCCCACGCAGTCCCAACTTGGTCACACACAGTTCCAACTCGGGACCACACAGTCCCAACTCGGTCCCTCGCAGTCCCAACTCTGTCCCACACAGTCCCAACTGGGTCCCACGCAGTCCCAACTTGGTCACACACAGTCCCAGCTCGGTCCCACGCAGTCCCAACTTGGTCCCACGCAGTCCCAACTTGGTCACACACAGTTCCAACTCGGGACCACACAGTCCCAACTCGGTCCCTCGCAGTCCCAACTCTGTCCCACACAGTCCCAACTGGGTCCCACGCAGTCCCAACTTGGTCACACACAGTCCCAGCTCGGTCCCACGCAGTCCCAACTCGGTCCCACGCAGTCCCAACTTGGTCACACACAGTTCCAACTCGGGACCACACAGTCCCAACTCGGTCCCTCGCAGTCCCAACTCTGTCCCACACAGTCCCAACTGGGTCCCACGCAGTCCCAACTTGGTCACACACAGTCCCAGCTCGGTCCCACGCAGTCCCAACTTGGTCACACACAGTCCCAGCTCAGATCCACTCAGTCCAAGCTCGGTCCCACACAGTCCCAGCTCGGACCCACTCAGTCTCAGCACAGTCCCACACAGTCCCAACTCCGTCCCACACCTTCCCAGCTTGTTCCCACACAGTCCAAAGTCGGTCCCACACAGTCCCAGCTATCGGACCCACTCAGTCCCAACTCGGTCCCACACAGTCCCAGCTCGGTCCCACACAGTCCCAACTCGGTCCCACGCAGTCCCAACTTGGTCACACACAGTCCCAGCTCGGTCCCACACAGTCCCAGCTCTCGGACCCAATCAGTCCCAGGTCGGACCCACTCAGTCCCAGCTCGGTCCCACACAGTCCCAACTCTGTCCCACACAGTCCCAACTGGGTCCCACGCAGTCCCAACTTGGTCACACACAGTCCCAGCTCAGATCCACTCAGTCCAAGCTCGGTCCCACACAGTCCCAGCTCGGACCCACTCAGTCTCAGCACAGTCCCACACAGTCCCAACTCCGTCCCACACCTTCCCAGCTTGTTCCCACACAGTCCAAAGTCGGTCCCACACAGTCCCAGCTATCGGACCCACTCAGTCCCAACTCGGTCCCACACAGTCCCAGCTCGGTCCCACACAGTCCCAACTCGGTCCCACGCAGTCCCAACTTGGTCACACACAGTCCCAGCTCGGTCCCACACAGTCCCAGCTCTCGGACCCAATCAGTCCCAGGTCGGACCCACTCAGTCCCAGCTCGGTCCCACACAGTCCCAGCTCGGTCCCACACAGTCCCAGCTCGGTCCCACACAGTCCCAGCTCTCAAACCCACATAGTCCCAACTCGGTCCCACACAGTCCCAGCTATCGGACCCACTCAGTCCCAACTCGGTCCCACACAGTCCCAGCTCGGTCCCACACAGTCCCAACTCGGTCCCACGCAGTCCCAACTTGGTCCCACACAGTCCCAGCTCTCGGACCAAATCAGTCCCAGCACGGACCCACTCAGTCCCAGCTCGGTCCCACACAGTCCCAACTTGGTCACACACAGTCCCAGCTCGGTCCCACACAGTCCCAGCTCTCGGACCCAATCAGTCCCAGCTCGGACCCACTCAGTCCCAACTCGGTCCCACACAGTCCCAGCTCGGTCCCACACAGTACCAACTCGGTCCCACGCAGTCCTAACTTGGTCACACACAGTCCCAGCTCGGTCCCACACAGTCCCAGCGCTCGGACCCAATCAGTCCCAGCTCGGTCCCACACAGTCCCAGCTCTCGGACCCACTCAGTCCCAACTCGGACCCACTCAGTCCCAACTCGGTCCCACACAGTCCCAGCTCGGTCCCACACAGTCCCAGCTCGGTCCCACACAGTCCCAGCTCGGTCCCACACAGTCCCAGCGCTCGGACCCAATCAGTCCCAGCTCGGTCCCATACAGTCCCAGCTCGGTCCCACACAGTCCCAGCTCTCGGACCCAATCAGTCTCAGCTCGGACCCACTCAGTCCCAACTCGGTCCCACACAGTCCCAGCTCGGTCCCACACAGTCCCAACTCGGTCCCACACAGTCCCAACTCGGTCCCACAAAGTCCCAACTCGGTCCCACCCAGTCCCAGCTCTCGGACCCACTCAGTCCCAACTCGGTCCCACACAGTCCCAGCTCTCAAACCCACATAGTCCCAACTCGGTCCCACACAGTCCCAGCTATCGGACCCACTCAGTCCCAACTCGGTCCCACACAGCCCCAGCTCGGTCCCAAACAGTCCCAGCTCGGTCCCACACAGTCCCAGCTCTCGGACCCAATCAGTCCCAACTCGGGCCCACTCAGTCCCAACTCGGTCCCACACAGTCCCAGCTCGGTCCCACACAGTCCCAACTCGGCCCCACACAGTCCCAACTCGGTCCCACAAAGTCCCAACTCGGTCCCACCCAGTCCCAGCTCTCGGACCCACTCAGTCCCAGCTCGGACCCACTCAATCCCAACTCGGTCCCACACAGTCCCAACTCGGTC
The DNA here is from genome assembly GCA_032718475.1 of Nemertoderma westbladi. Taxonomy (NCBI): domain Eukaryota; kingdom Metazoa; phylum Xenacoelomorpha; order Nemertodermatida; family Nemertodermatidae; genus Nemertoderma; species Nemertoderma westbladi. The sequence goes on from JAUCBJ010004634.1 coordinate 208,372, forward strand.
CCAGCTCGGTCCCACTCAGTCCCAACTCGGTCCCACACAGTTCCAACTCGGTCCCACACAGTCCCAACTCGGTCCCACCCAATCCCAGCTCGGTCCCAGAAGTAAAAGTGTCTGAGTCTGTACTCCCAGATATTCCCATTGGCGATATCTCCTTTGCAGAAGTGAAGGCTGCTGCAAAGAGCATTAAGACCAATCGTGCCAGTGGAGTAGATGGTGTTCCCCCTGAGGTCTTTAAAATACCTGAGTGTTTAAAGCTCATCTATCCCATCATAGTAGACATGTACCGTACAACAAGAGTCCCACAAGAAATGAAAACAAATAAGTTGGTGCCAGTTCCCAAGAAGGGCAACCTAACACTCTATGGTTCTTTTCGGGGAATCTCATTGATCTCGATTGCTGCAAAACTATACAATAGAATTCTATTAAATCGCATCAGGGATCCCATTGAGAGACTGCTACGTGGAAATCAGAATGGGTTCCGTAAAGGTCGTGGGACCATGGAGCCCATTTTAGCACTTAGAAGGATAATTGAAGAGTTATCAAAAAAGAAAGACAGGCATCTGGCTGTTATCTTTGTTGACTTCTTCAAGGCCTTTGATTCAGTCTCTCGCTCACGTATGTTCAGCATACTTTCATTATATGGGATCCCTGATGAAATTATTGCAGCAATCAGATCAGTATACGATGGTTCGACAACATTTGTGTCTACTGTTGACGGTGACACAGAACCATTTGAAGTGTTATGGGGCGTCCTCCAAGGAGACACACTTGCACCATTCTTGTTCATTATTGTGGTTGACTATGTTCTACGCATGTCCTTAGATCATCATAATGATGATGGGGTGATGATAACTCCACCTACTGGCTCCAGAAGTCGAGGAAATCCTGCCAAGTACCTAACTGATCTAGACTTTGCTGATGACTTAGGAGTACTCTCAGAATCATTAGAGGGAGCCCAGCGGCTCCTCAGCTCATTAGAACATGCTGCTTCTAGTGTTGGTCTTTTTATTAACTCCAGAAAGACCAAAATTCTGACAGTTAACTTCGAAAGTCCTCAGCAAGTCTCTGATCGGATGAGCATAAGCTCAAAGGATGGTATGCTTGAGCATGTGGACGACTTCTGTTACCTGGGATCATGGATCCGGAAGTCAGGTGAGGACCTTCGAATACGTAAGGGAAAGGCATGGGCAGCCTTGAATAGGCTTTCCAGGATTTGGAAGTCACCTAGAATTAATCGGAAACTTAAGGTCCGATTATTTAGAGCAGCAGTAGTTCCAGTACTCCTCTACGGGAGTCCATGCTGGGCTCTAACTGCTGAGGACACCAAATCTCTGGATGGCACATTCACAAGAATGCTACGCCGGGTACATTGTGTCAAGTACAATGCACACATCTCCAACCAGACACTATATAACATTGGAGGTGTCTCATTGGTTCCCCCAAGCTTGACACTAGAACAAAATCGCCTCCGCTTTGCAGGACATTGCTTTCGCCGTGAGGACCAGCCAGTGCATAATCTTGTACTTTGGCAGCCTCATGGAGTGAATAAGCATGGTGGACAGCCCATGACTTTCTTGAGACGCATCTTAAAGGACACTGGCCTTAAAGATGCGGATGATCTAGCCAATGTCATGGGTGATAGGGAGTTGTGGCGGTGCAATTTTGTTGACAAGCCGGCACAGCATTCTTAAAAATGCAGCTGCAATGCAGCATGCCGATCCTAGTAGTAGCTCGGTCCCACACTTCACACAGTCCCAGCTCTCGGACCAACTCAGTCCCAACTCGGTCCCACGCAGTCCCAACTCAGTCCCACACAGTTCCAACTCGGGCCCACACAGTCCCAACTCGGTCCCACACAGTCCCAACTTGGTCCTACCCAGTTCCAGCTCGGTCCCACACTCCACACAGTCCCAGCTCTCGGACCCACTCAATCCCAACTCGGTCCCACGCAGTTCCAACTCGAGCCCACACAGTCCCAACTCGGTCCCACACAGTCCCAACTTGGTCCCACACAGTTCCAACTCGAGCCCACACAGTCCCAACTCGGTCCCACACAGTCCCAACTTGGTCCCACCCAGTTCCAGCTCGGTCCCACACTCCACACAGTCCCAGCTCTCGGACCCACTCAGTCCCAACTCGGTCCCACGCAGTCCCAACTTGGTCACACACAGTCCCAACTCGGTCCCACACAGTCCCAACTCGGTCACACCCAGTCCCAGCTCGGTCCCACACTCCACACAGTCCCAGCTCTCGGACCCACTCAGTCCCAACTCGGTCCCACGCAGTCCCAACTTGATCACACACAGTCCCAGCTCGGTCCCACGCCGCCGGGAGCAGATCGATCCCCACACATAGTCCCACTATTTATTCCCAATTATAACATTCGTGGGTTTGGCAGCATCGGTGGTGCTTAGATCGCGTTGTTACGCCATCTAGCGTCATTAATGGGGCAAAATCTAACGAGTGACTGCAGCTCTGATTTATTATTCAGAATAGTAAAATTCTCAACTGGTGGGATAATAGCTGGTAAATACTATAGAGTCGGCAATGAGCGGTAGATAAACACGCCAACAAAAACAAATATTACCGGCACTCAATTACATCTTAACGAAAATTTGATTACTCAGTAGTTCGTACAGTATATTAAGAAACTAACATTATTGATGCTATAAGTTGATGTACTACACAAACATAAAACAATAATTCATTTCAGCTCCAGCGCCAAGAAAAATAAAGAAAGCAATTACAATTCACAGATGCACAATACACAAAGAAATAACATAACATTTACCTGTTAGTAGATACAATTAATTGATATAGGACTTGTCTTGTCCGTCTTCTGGTTGGAGATGTGTACATTGTACTTGACAGAATGAACCCGGCGTAGCATTCTTGTGAATGTGCCATCCAGAGATTTGGTGTCCTCAGCAGTTAGAGCCCAGCATGGACTCCCGTAGAGGAGTACTGGAACTACTGCTGCTCTAAATAATCGGACCTTAAGTTTCCGATTAATTCTCGGTGATTTCCAAATCCTGGAAAGCCTATTCAAGGCTGTCCATGCCTTTCCCTTACGTATTCGAAGGTCCTCACCTGACTTCCGGATCCATGATCCCAGGTAACAGAAATCGTCCACATGCTCAAGCATACCATCCTTTGAGCTTATGCTCATCCGATCAGAGACTTGCTGAGGACTTTCAAAGTTAACGGTCAGAATTTTGGTCTTTCTGGAGTTATTAAAAAGACCAACACTAGAAGCAGCATGTTCTAATGAGCTGAGGAGCCGTTGGGCTCCCTCTAATGATTCTGAGAGTACTCCTAAGTCATCAGCAAAGTCTAGATCAGTTAGGTACTTGGCAGGATTTCCTCGACTTCTGGAGCCAGTAGGTGGAGTTATCATCACCCCATCATCATTATGATGATCTAAGGACATGCGTAGAACATAGTCAACCACAATAATGAACAAGAATGGTGCAAGTGTGTCTCCTTGGAGGACGCCCCATAACACTTCAAATGGTTCTGTGTCACCGTCAACAGTAGACACAAATGTTGTCGAACCATCGTATACTGATCTGATTGCTGCAATAATTTCATCAGGAATCCCATATAATGAAAGTATGCTGAACATACGTGAGCGAGAGACTGAATCAAAGGCCTTGAAGAAGTCAACAAAGATAACAGCCAGATGCCTGTCTTTCTTTTTTGATAATTCTTCAATTATCCTTCTAAGTGCCAAAATGGGCTCCATGGTCCATAGATCGATTTTTCACTTCAGATCTGGACTGGGATGATAATAATTTGCGATACTTAAAAACGGATGGAAAAAATTGATAATACATTTTAATAAATTCTAATCTCAGTTCTCTATATGCGGGACAAATCAGTAAAAAATGAAGTCCATCCTCTATTTCTCCGGAGTTACAGACTCGACACAATCGATCGGATGGCTCCTGTCGTTCCCACCGACCTACCCAGTTAAAAATACAATGGCGTACAAGTATTAAGTAAAGCTTTTTTGAGTGGGATTCAATTTCGACAAAATTATATTTAATTATTCGGAGTTATTTACAATTACCGGTAGGCCTACCTATTTACCTTATGTAAAACCATCCCCATCCATACACTACTGTGTAACACGGCCACGGTCGCGGTGGGTCATCAATGCTTGACCACGCAGTAGATCGTTCCGAGAAACTGTCGACTTCTCTGTTAACCATTATGATACCTTATTTGTTCTGGGCCATCGAAACTTTCAGTTTGAAATGTATACATTTGTTGTCGGATGCTCGAATGAGGTTGGCGGTGCCCTTATCTTATCTGAGAATAAGACTCTTTAAAACTGAGACAATTCTCTGCAGGGGATTCACACGTTTTATTTTCTGGATTAAGATGAATTTTCAGGATTGTTACTTAATCTATTTAATTAATGAATTAAATAGTTTCAAGGCCATCGATGTGTTTTTAACTTTATGGTGGGGAATATTGGATAGGCAATCGTAATATAATAATATTCAATGATCACATGTGAACACATTTGTTCAAGTCATCTGATTGGCAGGTTATGGCGAGTTATCTAGCTAACTTGCTGGGACCGACAAAGGCTTAGTGTGCGGTGCGCCTGTATGTCTGATATCAGGTAGATGAGAGAGCCCACAGGGCGTAACATTGCGGACATGGGCTGTATTGGTAGAGAGAGAACTACATACAAGACCACATGGAGGTTCATGGAGTGGATGGGTATATGGATGGACGAGCCTAGACCATTGAATGATTAATTTAGTGCAGGGAGATGTCGCGCCATTAGTCTGACACCGAGAGGGCACAGAGAAACACCAGAAGATGACTTAACATCACTAACTATAGGCCTGCCTACTAGACACTATTAACCGCACACTATAAAGGTAAACAAAATCCTTATCGCATTTCCAGCTGCAGTGAGTGACAGTTCGCGGCAAACTACAGAGAGTTTCCAGATTACTAAGCGTTTCAAAAGTATTCAATTGTATCCTTTGGCGAAAAAATTTTGGTTGTTGCCAATTCAATTATGTTCAATTATGTTCAATTGTCCCGTTCAACAACATTACATTACACTGGTACACATTTGATAAAATGTGTTCACAATTGTACAAATCTGCGTTTTCTGGTGGCCTGTACTGTAACATAAAGTTACTGATAGATAAGAAGTAATGTAAAGTAATATAAAGTACCTACTGGACCGGTAATAATAATATAAAGTAATCATATAACATAACTCCAGAACTCTCCACCACCACTATACACTTACACTACCATGTCGGGGTCGGGCATGTCGCCAGATCCACCACTTGCACTTGTCCCATGTCATATGTGACTATACAAATGCCACGCCTTGTAGAATTAATGGTTAATTATAGTAATTAAATATATTTTTATTTCGAGCCATTTGAAATGTCTAAATATTAGTACATACATAATAAATTACAAAATATAGTTTACTGAGGTACATTTCAACTACAACAGTACATGAGTACACATGTCCTGGAATATAGTGTCGTAATTCAGTGACCCCCCCCCCCCCCCCCCCCCCCCCCCTTTTTTTTTCTCTACAATCGTAATGAAATTGCATGAAATTTGAAACAGAGTTAGTTTCATCTACCTCCTCCTTAATGGGTGAGCCAGAATTTTTATTTTTGCTTTCATTCTTTAGCTACCTTGTACAGTGGTACAAGCGTTTGAAAAAAGTGTCTCCTGCGATATTCAGATAGGGGGGGAAACTGGACGCAATAAAAATTCATCCCTCTCCAGGGGAAATTCGACGCAAATAACAGCTGATTACTCTCAAAAATAAAACTGTAACCTGTTCTATTGTGTTTAGTTTATTGTTTTGGTTAAAATATCGTGCCACTGTAACCTGCTCCTTTCCCTAAATTGAGAATTTAACATTGAGGCGGGATATTAATTCGCCAAGGCGGGTTTTGCGTCGAGTTCCCCCCCCCCCCCCCCCCCCCTGTCTCGCGATATTACAACAGTTACACACCGCAGTTATTCTTCAAGCTTATAGTACTGATAGAAAGCTGACCATGCAAAGATTCCAAATATGTAAAAACATTTGAATTTGGTTGGGAAATAGCTAAGATATGGGCATTCGAAAGTTGCATGTATTTGCTTCCGCTGCAGGCCATTTATTATATTTAATAAATACACAATATTCTGGAACATTTTGTTTATCTATAAATATCCATGTACTAGTATTATTATTAT